>SJYC01133879.1:0-22432 GCA_006408675.1 Madoqua kirkii | reverse complement strand
TTAATATGAAAGGAATCAATGTGTTCAATCATATCACACACTTCTTTAGGAAGCCTAGCTCACCAGGGCTCCTTTTTGTTGCCTACAAAAAAGCAATTGAAATTTTTTGTATATGTCGGTGGGAGGAAAGAATCTTGATCATGCAATGCATGTTGTGCCTTCATGTACTTTCTACTCAGACTTTGCATGAATTTAAAGTATAGGTTTTTCTCAGATGTTATGAACACTTAGGTATACTCTGAACTTTTGCCTTCTTGGAGAATTTATTGGAGAAGTAGATACCAAGCAAATTATCCTTTGACAAACAAATGCAAGGTGGCTTTCCTGGGGTGATATAGTTAATACATTTTTTTTGAAAGTGGTAAAAATTACATTTTAGCTTTAACATAGCAAAAAAGAAAACTGATCTTTCTTCCAGAAAACAAAACTTTTTCATAGGTGAGGTCAATAAATATTACGTGGATAAGCAGGAAGAAAATATTAGAATATAAAGATAAAATATATGTTGTGTTTTAAAAGAACTATATGTTTTGACAAAATGTTCTAAAAATATATTTTAACTAAATTTTTATTTTGTGAAGGAGCATTTGTTTTAGAAAATAAAAGTGGATGCAGTAATTGGTGTGATAGTACTGGATCCATTTCATTCGAATTTTGGTCAGTGATGACGATTTAATACACTACTCTGTCCTAGAACCTGAATAATGTAAGTTAGTGAAACTTGAGTATTTGGTTTGTTTAGTTAGCTCCATTTTTATAAGCAGCAAAGTGACTACATAGGAAACTTGAATATTCTATTTTAGAGTGTAGATGTGTAAATTACTATTCCTAAAGGTATCTCAGAATATAGCATACTCCTCTCAGCTATCCAGAATGTCAGAAAGTTCAGTATTTTCTGTCTCTTAAGATGTCAAGCCTAATTTTTCCTCACATTCAAAGGGCAAGTACTGCTTGCTGCTGAAAATCAAACTGTTCAGATAGATCTTCAGTTCACTCAATCTCTTGCATTTTTGCTACCACTTTCATCTCACGCTTAAAGAAATTAACAGCACAGTTAATTTTGTCCCAGGACTAATGCTGAATTGTGAAAAATTTTTCTGTAAACTGAAACACAGATAAATCCCTTGAGAGGCAGACAAAACACTGAAAGTTCCCAGTACTCATTACACTGCCAGAGGATCACGTCCTGGCATTGGTTGTGTAAATTACTATTCCTAAAGGTATCTCAGAATATAGCATACTCCTCTCAGCTATCCAGAATGTCAGAAAGTTCAGTATTTTCTGTCTCTTAAGATGTCAAGCCTAATTTTTCCTCACATTCAAAGGGCAAGTACTGCTTGCTGCTGAAAATCAAACTGTTCAGATAGATCTTCAGTTCACTCAATCTCTTGCATTTTTGCTACCACTTTCATCTCACGCTTAAAGAAATTAACAGCACAGTTAATTTTGTCCCAGGACTAATGCTGAATTGTGAAAAATTTTTCTGTAAACTGAAACACAGATAAATCTCCTTGAGAGGCAGACAAAACACTGAAAGTTCCCAGTACTCATTACACTGCCAGAGGATCACGTCCTGGCATTGGTGGTCGGGCTGAGCTGCTTGTCTTTATCCGCCCATTTTGGGACTGAAAATTCTATTTCAGGCTGCTGCTGCTGCTGCTGCTAAGTCACTTCAGTCGTGTCTGACTCTGTGTGACCCCATAGACGGCAGCCCACCAGGCTCCCCTGTCCCTGGGATTCTCTAGGCAAGAACACTGGAGTTGGCTGCCATTTCCTTCTCCAATGCAGGAAAGTGAAAAGTGAAAGTGAAGTCGCTCAGTCATGTCCAACTCTTAGCGACTCCATGGACTGCAGCCTACCAGGCTTCTCTGTCCATGGGATTTTCCAGGCAAGAGTACTGGAGTGGGGTGCCATTGCTTTCTCTAATTTCAGGCAACTCTGAACCTATGCAGACTCTGGGAAGGAACTCTGTCCAAAACCCACTTGGTTCTTTTGTCAGCTGCCTTACATTGCCAAATTGTCTGGAATTCCTTAAGTAGCAGCACATTAGATTCAGCCATGTGAACACTTGATTAAGGAGAGGGCATGTGTCTTGGTAGTATGCGGCTGAGCATAATTCAGAGTCTGCAATTTTGCAGACATGAAAAGATCTTTCAACACTAGACTTGATCCAGGATCAACTAATGATCGCTTCACTTCTTACCTCCATGGTTATTTTTCATGTTTCACTTTTACTTGTCTTTGTGTTGGGACTACCTGCTTGCAATCACAGGAATATTAGTAATTTAGAATCTTAAGGAAGATAGCTTGGGTTCCTATCCCTTCCTTCTCAAAAGACCTCTGGGCTCCTTAGTCAAATCAGTTCTCTCTTTTTCAGGAAAATTTAAGAAATGCTAATCAGTACTTTTCTCAAAAGAAAGAAAGACAAAAAGAGAATTCTGCCTTATTGAACAAAATACTATTTGTATTTGACATGGGATAATCATCACTATTATACATCAATACAAAAACTAGCAACTGTCTAAAGAGGAATGATAAAGTATATATGACATTTCCCAAAGTAATTCCTCATTTATTGAATAGTATTGAATAATGTAATACTGAGAAAGCTATTGAACCATTTAGCTATAAAAATGTTCGAGGCACACAGCTTTTATGTATTTTTAAATTATTACCTCAAAACTGAAATATGTTCTAATTTTTAGATTATTTTGTATTTATAATTTTTAAAGTGAAAAAGTGTCAATGAGTTTTAAAAGAAGTATGAAGAACAATTTTGAAGCAAATTGCAAGACGGTTAAGACTCACTGGTCTGGTACCGATTAGGCCATTTGGGCTATATGTATTAAATGAATTGAGGACTTCCCTGGTGGCTCAGATGGTAAAGCGTCTGCCTGCAATGCAGGAGACCTGCATTCAAGCCCTGGGTTGGGAAGATCCCCTGGAGAAGGCAATGGCAAGGCACTCCAGTACTCTTGCCTGGAAAATCCCATGGACAGAGGAGCCTGGTAGGCTATAGTTCATGGGATCCCAAAGAACTGGACACAACTGAGCGACTTCACTTTTCCTATTAAATGAATTAGAAAATTAATATGATTTTATTCAATAAATGAATACATGAATAAACACAATTTAGAGATAAAAAAAACTTTATAAACATTATTTGAAAAGATTTTTTATTTATGGATTTCATGGGAAGAGAACACCATGCACATATTTTTTAAATGCTAGAAACTATTCAAACAATGTTTTTAGAAACACTATCAAGAACTAACAAATGTTGTGACAAGCAACTAAGCGATTTGCAAGATTTAAGATATATATTTTCAGATAAAGGAGGCCAACATGACCTACAATCCTCATTAGGACTTAGAATTTAAGCATCACCTTAAGCACACGTTGCTTCTGACCAGGCAGTAGTGGTCCTGACTCATGCATGCTCTTTTAAGACCTTCTCTGTCGTTACATTTGAGACTTTTTCTGTAAAGCAGAAGTGCCTTTGCTGCTGTTGCTGCTGCTAAGCCACTTCAGTCCTGTTCGACTCTGTGTGACCCCATAGATGGCAGCCCACCAGGCTCCCCTGCCCCTGGGGTTCCCCAGGCAAGAACACTGGAGTTGGCTGCCATTTCCTTCTCCAATGCATGAAAGTGAAAAGTGGAAATGAAGTTGCTCAGTTTTGTCTGACTCTTAGCAACCCCACTGACTGCAGCCCACCAGGGTCCTCTGTCCATGGGACTGTACAGGCAAGAGTACTGGAGTGGGTTGCCATTGCCTTCACCATGCCGCAATGACTGATAAAAATGATGTTCTTTGTATCAAGGAGAAATGGTTCATATACATAGTATAGAGTGCCCTGACTTAGGTATGAAAAATTCCTCTGGGAGAGGAAAATCTGCACAGAGAGAACAACAAATTAAATAGGGACTGAAGGATTAGATGGTATTTAGAATCTTCAAATTCTGCCTCACATTTATTCTGCTTACCTTTACTTCAACTCAGTCAATAATACTGCACTACATCTAAGAATCATAGCCTAAGAAGTGTTGCCTAAAATAGTTCAGAACAAAACTAATTCATGCTGTGATACTGGAGGATATCTGCTTCTAGACATGGTATTTACATACAAGCAAAAATCATTTAAAAATCTAATTAACTATATCAGAATTCCAGACCTGTCCTTTTCACTTGTGTTAATTATACATGAAGTTTTAAGTGATATCTCAGATTATATACCAACCTCAACTGTGAATCAAGATGAAACACTATTTAGAAAACATCCTTTTATACAAACTAAAATATTCACTGGTCTTTCATTTTAGCAGTTGGCTTAACATTGTGTTTATCCTTTAATCGGAGTGTTAAATTAGCTTAGTTCTCTGTGTCTAGTAGCTTCATTAAAAACATGATTATTTCCCACCAGAAGAAAGAAAATATTTTCTTTTCATATGCAATTCATATGCAATTCATATGCAATTTAAACGCCTTACCAAAAAAAAAAACAAAAACAAAAAAAACAAACATGTATCCCTGTCATTGTATTGTGAGCTTAAAATAGGAATATAGTTTCAGTTTGGTAAACTCTGATTGACTTATCTTTCATTATACATGGTCTTTCTCTTACCTTGTTTGATAGCATTCTTACGAATTATAGCACTTCTTTGTACTAAGGCATTGTTTCCAGCAGGCCCCTGTTAAAATGCAAATATGCCATCTGGCAAGCCTTTACCTCATTAGCTCACACCATCTCAGCAGCACATATTATGTATCATATTAGATATGAAAGAGACACTGAGCTGATGAACTCTAAGAGAAGACGGATGGGAAAATCCCAAGAAGGGGGTGCTTTGGGATACGGGCTTGTGGCAGTAGAGCTGAAAGAGGAGTAAGATGCAGAGTAGGGGGAACGGGAAGCATTTTTTCCAAGTTTGGTGTTTCATCCTGATCCTGGCTGTGATGGATTCAAAGAGACAGAGAAAGCTGGTGCTGGAAGAGAAATTCACAAACATGTGATCGAACACTTCTACTTTACACATGAGTAATTGGAGGTTGCAAAGAGCTAAGTGACGACTTTAAGTGCCCTCAGCTGGATTCTCATCATTCGCTCTTAAAGCCCAGAGGGCCTGCACTTACCTAATGCCTTAACATTTTACAGTGTGTAAAGGTGCACAATTATTCACATCCAATTGTATGTGCATACTTGTTAGCTTTTACTGTCTTCAAGTGCATTGAAATCCCCTAAATATTTCTGTTGTGTTTTCTCACAGAGTTGATAGAATTAGGGTGATGCCTGCTCCAGTCATTGCAGACCAAGGTCAACCTCTCAGCAGACGTAGAGTTTGGTTAAAAATTCAGAGAAATTAAACTCCAGGATAGCTCTGTCTAGGAGACTGTGTGCAAAAATATTTAGCAACGTTTCTCTTGGGTTCATAATCCTATATCCAAGCCCTGACATACATGAAGAAAAGTCTTATGCCCTGTGCTAAAAACCACATAACAACCCCTACCTTCCTTGTCCAGTTTCTAACTACCACATGTGTGACTACATTGTCAAGTTGGGGATTTGAGGTGAGTAGGAGAGGCTCTATTTCTATAGATGCATAGCAAATATGAGTAGAAGTAACTTATTTGTAACTGAAGAAGTGGTTGTGTTCTGGGTTTTTAAAATAGCAATGGTTGTGTTTTGGGGTTCTGAAACAGCAGTGGATGAGATTTCTCAAGAAGTAGCCAGTAAACCTCTGAGATGTGGACATGTTTTCTTAAAAAAATTATAATAAGCTAGATTTCCCTCAGAAGCCCCAGTTTCAAATCGACAAATTCTATGTCATTGCCCATACTCATTTTAAACATAATCATTTTTTTTTCTGATTATGAAACTAATATACTCAACTGTGAAAGATATGGAAACCAAGAGAAATAGTCAGGCTAAAACATGCTCTTCCATTAAATTCCCTTATCTAGAAATAAACTCTGTAAACCTCATATTATATTTCTGTTCAGGAATGTTAGTTGTGAATTCAGCAGTTTCACCATCATCTTCTCAGAGCTGTATGTCCTTGACTTCCTTCTCTGTGAATCCAGGTTAGAGTTTCCTAAGTGAGAGGCAGGAGATTCGAATAGAAAAAAATGAGAGACTATTATTAACATTATTTGGGAGAAGTGGAAGTGAGAGTAAGGAGCACACAAAAGATGGAAAATAGCTTTCTTAATGAAGAACTGCCCACCTGCCTGCTTGCTGGCTGAGATAGCTATTGAGAGAGATTATGGAGAATTGCAGCAGCTCCTTTTGAGAAATGAAACCCTTCATATGCTGGAAGACACATTAAAGTGTCTGCTGTTTCCTTAACTGAAGCCTGACCATATATTTTCCTTTTATTGTTAAAGTATGTGTGCATCTGTGTGTACACACATATATGTATGCACACACACATATATGTCTCATTTTGTATCTCAATATCGTATTAAATGAACTCAATATCATATTAAAATACCTTATTTTTTATATCATATTTTAAATCATTTTAGCATCTTTAATCTTTCTCCAATATGTGGCACTTTAAGATTATTCCATTTCAATAATGTCATAAATGCTAAATTCACAAAAGCAAGGAAAATTTTGGTTTACACAGCTGATTATTTCCCTAATAGACAGCCAGAAATAAATTTACTGGGGCAAAGAATAGAATTGATCATTAAGGCATTTGATATATATTGTTTTTTGTTCAGAAAGATTGTACAGATTGAATTATCATTAGCAATTTTTGACTGCTTTCATTAATTTATTGCATTATTAATATTACATAATATAGTCATTCTTGTCAGACCGTGTGTTCTGTTATGTATTTTACAAAACTAGACAACTACCTCTTGTGATTTGTTCAAAGTAGATGCACAATAATTGTCTTTTGACAAAATGATGATGGGAAACATGGTAGAATTATTGAAGAAGTAAGAGTGGATTTTAAAACTGATACAACACTTCGTTGGCATTCAGGAGTTCCAAAAGGCAACCAAAATATCTTTCTCAGATGGAGCTCTGAAAACTCCCATTAAGTATTTTTGTTCGTTAGCAGACTGCTGAATGCCTCTAATTATCAAGGCGATTGGCGAGAGTTTCAAGAAGAGCAGCCTGCTCTTCGGGACTTTGAAAGGAGAACACAGAATGGAGCATAGTTCCAGCTGGTAGCCAGTGAGGCGTTAATGGCCTGCAATCTTCCTGTCCCTTGACAAGTGCAAGTCGCTCAGTCGTGTCAGACTCTTTGCAGCCCCATGGACTATACAGTCCATGGAATTCTCCAGGCCAGAATACTGGAGTGGGTAGCCTTTCCCTTCTCCAGGGGATCTTCCCAACCCAGGGATTGAACCCAGGTCCCCCACATTGCAGGAGGATTCTTTACCAGCTGAGCCACAAGGAAAGCCCAAGAATGCTGAAGTGGGTAGCCTGTCTCTTCTCCGGGGGATCTTCCCGACCCAGGAATAGAACTGGAATCTCCTAAACCTGGTGTTAGTAACACCTATAGGTTTTAAGTAAAATTGTTTATTTTTAAAAATTCTTTGAGCCATAGTCTGGCACTCTAAAGAAGAAAGACATCATGATTATTTCTGATCGAATGATAGCTCTGGTCCATTGCCCGAGAGTGTAGTAAAGATCAATGTCATGAAAACATTCAACTTTTCTACAGTGATTCAAAAAGTTTAAATTAGAAGTGGAAAGCAGCAGTACACGAAGAAGGAAAAAGAAGAGGACCCTTAAAGGTGTCTTAAGAACTGGATCACTAATATGCCAGAATTTTTCTAAGAAAAATAAACAACAGACAGAAAAAAATATCAGCAGGAAAATTTGGTTGACATTTAGTAACTGGGAATACACTCTTTGAAGTTTGAACAAACTGAATCACAAATAACGGCATGATAAACAGCTAGAGCCTGTAAATTTCTGGGCTGTAAAATTCCTGTCACTTATTTTAAATATTTTTACATAGAAACTTATGATATCACTTAGGTATTGCAGACATAAAATAGCATACATAAAAATGGTAAAACAGTGGAGTACATTTTAATTTAATGTGTACCAACCAAGTAAAATTATAATCTGGTAACTTCCAAAGACCTGCTTCTCTTTGACCTCATGCATTTTCTTCTATATTGAAACTCTGAATTTTGCATAGCCAAATTCTTGGTCTAAGTGCTAACATTTTTTTTGTATCCAGAGAAATCTGTAAATTGTAACTCATAGCCTCTCTCATAGAATGTATCCTGTGACATAGAATTGAAGCAAAGACAATGTCTTTCTTTTTGGAAACAGGATTTTTGCCAAAGTTCTCTTAATTTTCTTGCTTTCTATTCATCACAGAAAAGTCAGATAAATACAGATTAATCAGCATTACTTGATTTTCAGACAATTTTTAAAATAAATCTTCATGTTTACCTTAGTAAAATAGTACTTAGAACTTCCTTGTGATTTAATTATATCTCATTTAGAATAATTCATTTCAGAAAAAACAAAAGTGTATACAACAGTGCCATCATCCAGAAAAAGCTACATAATCTACAGGGCCTGGTGCAAAAATAAAATATGGAACCCTTTGCCAAATAATTATTAAGACATCAGACAGCAATAGCAGCACACCAATATGGCAAGTATGGGTTCTTCCAAGGTCAGAGTCCTGGGGAACGTACACTTTGCACACTATTAGAATGGGAAATTAAGTTAAAAGCCTTTAAATAGAAAGAGACTATAGACCCATTTCAGGTGAAACTCAAGCCAAAATTGATTACTTGTTCCGTTCAGGTAAATGGTCTGCGTTCAGTAGAAAATAAGCTGGATATCTCAGTGTGTTCTACAGATTTGCCATTACATATTGTTGGTCATTGTAGAATGAGATTTCGCAGTCATGGCACTTGGACTGTATAATACTGGAGTGGGTTACCATGCCCTCCTCCAGGGGATCCTCCCAACCCAGGGATCAAATCCAAATCTCTTATGTCTCCTGCTTTGGCAATCAGGCTCTTTACCACTAGCGCCACCTCACCTGCCCCCAAACCAAAGTCGTGACAGAGATGTCTGTAGATACTGCCAAATATTCCCTGGCTTAAAAAAATCATTGAATTACTGTTTTAGAGGCTACCTCATCTTGGACTTTACTGTTGACAAAGACCCTTGCCTTAAACAAACTTTAGTGGAGCTCCCTTGAGTCCTCTTTTAGACGAGACCTCACTGGGAGCTCTGTGGTTTGCACCTTTAGTTCAGTTTTAGCAACTAGTAGGTCAGTATAGGGAAAATCCCCACCCTCCATATCTTAGAAAATTCATCATCCCGCATTCTTGGTATCTGATTCCCCTCTGTATCTGCTTAAGTTTCTTATCCCCCCCCTTAGTTAGTGTCTTATCACCTTGGCCTGGCTTAAGCAAAGGTCCTGTCAAGTTGGCTTATCCAGAATCTTCCTTACTCTTGATATTTCCTCTTAGTAATTTTCCATCCAGTGACCCCCACCCTGCTTCTTGGCTCTAAATCTCCAGCGGTCCATGTTGTTTTCAGAGTTAAGTTCTCCCCTCTATTAAAAAACCTCATCCCAATAGCCCCCTGAGTGAAGTCTGCCTTCTAGTCCTTTAATGAGACGTGAATATTTTCTTTAACACTGTTCAAGAGAACCTCTGGGAGTGTTTTTAAAAATTCAGTTTCTCCAGAATTTCAATTTCAGGGATTCTGATAGTGTAGATCTTGAGTAGGACTCACATATGTGCAATTTAGAAAGAACCTGGGTGACTCTGATTTAGGTCATCTAACTTTATACTTAGAAAAATACTGATGTATGGATGGATCGACGCAAATAGAGCTCTACCATTTGATGAGTAGAGCTTAATGATGACTGGATGCTATTGTCATATTTACTTAGGACAACACACACGCATATGGCCTCCAGATTAATGTTCAAGTCTCCAATTCAATTTGCTTTTGTAGACACAGACACAATCTGCTTTGCAATTAGGTAAGCACCCATCTGGCAGAGGGAAAATTTGGAGGCTGTAAAATAAAACAGGTAAAGATTTTTCTTTGTCAGCAAGGCTGCCTGAAATAATGATCAGCTAATGAAAGTACTGTAGGACTGAGCATTTGTGATTCTTGCATGGTGAATTGGAATGGATGGCCCCTTGAAACAATATCTGATGTCAGATTAGTGATGGTACCCTCCGTTCTTTCTGACTAAGCTTAATTAGTTAAATATTTTTTGAGCATAAACAAGGTCAGATATCTGAAGGAAAGCTCAACCTATTTACCCAACTACAGAATTTACAGAAATAAGATTTTAGAAATTAAGTTAATTCCCATATAATTGATAGAATCTTTTTTAATTTGCTTCCAGATGTTTTGGATTTCATACTGTGACATGTCATAAGGCTAACAGGCAACAAAAACAACAGGGAATCCATTTCTTTCTGGGTATCCTCTCAGGTTTTTTTCTGTGAATATGTAAGTCTCTCTCAGTGAGTTTCTGCCTCAGAGACTCAAACAGAGTCGCTGATAAACTCTTACTCTCATCTCATACTCACCTAGGAGGCCAGAAATATTATAATCCAGATTGTTACAACCTACCTTTTAAATACCTTTTCTACTGGAAATGCATTCTATTGAAAATTGAAGATCAGTTGAACAAAAAAATCAGGTAGGAGAATATTGTCATTCCCATCTCATAAAAGTACAGTCTTGTGGCATCTTTAGAAAAAATTTTCTGAAACAGAGTTCATTTGGTTCTCAAAATTAGTAACTCCTTTGCACACAACCGTCAGTGTCAAGTGGTTTTCATTACATTTTACTGGTTTCTTTCAAGGAATCTATAATATATGTTCATCAAGGCTCATTTTCCTGGATGCCATGAATGTTGCTCATTGAAAGAAGTACTTCAAGAAAATAATATGTAAATATATTATTTATGAATCATGAGATGACAAAATTTAGGCATAAAGAGGTCTAACTGTAGTCCAAAATATTTGTTGTGATTTCTTACATTTTATTAATATGCTGAAGAATCTTAAATAATTATGGGTTAAATTATTTTTAAAACCTTGTCCAATTTTAAGTCTTAATCAGAATCTAAATAGCTCAGTGAAGATCCTATCATGGAATGTGAAATATATGTACTATTCTGAAAGGATAAAAATGTGCAGGGGAATCTCTGAATATATATGTGCACAAAAATGGATTTTGTGAACATGCATTTCAACTTTTCACACTTCACTGCAACAGTAAAGAATTGAAAGTCATGGCCAAAGTGGGAAAATTGTACGTTTTGACTCGTTTCAAGCCGCTTTGGTACAGATAAAATTTTTCAAGACACACTTCACAATGTTTCAGGTGGGATTTAATACTTGGAGTTACTGGTAACTCTTCTATATCATGAAGAGAGAGAATACTACAACTTGAAAAATGATTTGCACCTAGGTTGAGTCTGATATAGGGCCTTATTTGACCACAAGTGTAGATATCTTCCAGTGTAAGATCCCTGGGCTGGGAAAAATTTAAAAATGCAGACATTTGGATGAGAAAGGAAGGAATTCCTCTAAATGAACTACCACCTTTTTCACTTTTATTTATTGGGTGAATCATTCTTATAAATCCTCATGGTGCTGCATATTTTGAACGCAAATCTTCTGCATCCTAATGGGACAACTTCAAGGGTATTTCCTCTTAAAACTCCAAGTTTTTGTCCACTGAAGTCTCTTTGCCAGAATGCCCCACTGTAGAAACTTGGGGACCTGTGTTTTTTCAATGTATTTATTTTATTTTTACTCTGATTTAATTATATTGTGCTCTTTTTCAGAAGGTCAGAATAGACAGATAACTAATTTACAGAACTAATATTTTTTAGGCTTTCTCTTGCCAATAAGTTTCACATGGACAAACCTCTTTCATATGTATCTGTCTTATTTTTTACTCACAATCACCCTGTGAGGTAGTCGAGATGGTTGTTATATCCATCCCACCAACAGTGAAATTTAGTCTTAGAGCTACTGAGAGTTAACTTCCCGAAGAACATATAGAGTAAATGACAAAGAACGGAGCCTGAGTCTGTGTATTATTGATACCATGCTCTTTTCATAACTCCATGCTGTTGCTTTGCGCCTCCTGTATATCAAAGAAACAGAAAAAGTGATCACACCTGAGAGATAGCCTATGTAATTAGAAGGAACTTCATAATTCCTCTAAAAGAATGAATAAAGGTAAAGAGCTCTGAAACAGGGCAATTGAGTGGTTAATTGCAGAATAAATATCTTTCTATGACATTCACTGAAATTGTATTCAATATCTGATTTGCATATTGCAAACCTGCTGTTTATTCTGGAATTAATCATCTTCCTAAGTTGTCATCATTAGAACTAAGAAAAGTGATTCTGGCTAAAGTTGCCTAAAAATAAAATTTGGTTTAGTCTGAGTACCAGCTCTAGGATAAAATAAATACTAATGGTAGTCATATTCATTAAACTATATTATAGTCAGTTTTCTGAGTTGTCACAGTGGCTATATGAAATTAATACAGATTTTGATACTGAGAAATGAGCAAAGGCCTAAAACATTTGAACAAATGTCTAAAATTGTGGAAGTGACCTTGGAATTGCTAATGGGTAGAGAATGGAGTTAGGGGCAGCAAGACACACAAAAATTCCGATGGCTTTAACAGGTTGTTGGTAGAAATATGGAAGCTAATGACTCTGCTGATGAGGAAGCGAGGATTATAATAAAGAAAGGCAATATTATCTAACGGGGCTTCCCTGGTGGCTCAGTGGTAAAGAATCTGCCTACAGCGCAGGAGACCTGAGTTCGATCCCTGAGTCAGGAAGAAGCCCGGTAGGAGGGCATGGCAACCACTCTCGTACTCTTGCTGGGGAAATCCCACAGACAAAGGGGACGGGCGGGCTGCAGTTCATAGGGTCACAGAGAGTCAGACAGTGGATATATTGTCTTAAACAGAGTGTTAGTAGAAATGTGAATGTTAAACGTGCTTTTGGTGAGAAATCAGAAGGAAGTGAGAAATATGCTATTGGAAAGTAGAGGAAAGGTGATTCTTGTTATATAATGACAGAAAACTTAGCTAAATTGCATCCTACAGTTTTAAAGATGTCAGAATTTATAAGGAATGAGCTTGAATATTTAGCTGAGGAGGTGTAGAAGCAAAGTGATAAAGGTACACACTAGCTTCTCCTTGCTGCTTATAGTAAAATGTGAGTATCAGTATCAGTTCAGTCACTCAGTCATGTCCAACTCTTTGCGACCCCATGAACCACAGCACGCCAGGCCTCCCTGTCCATCACCAACTCCTGGAATTCACCCAAACCCATGTCCATTGTGTCAGTGATGCCATCCAACCATTTCATCCTCTGTCATCCCCTTCTCCTCCTGCCTTTACTCTTTCTCAGCATCAGGGTCTTTTCCAATGAGTCAGCTCTTTACATCAGGTGACCAAAGTATCTCGTTTCAAGCCGCTTTGGTACAGATAAAATTTTTCAAGACACACTTCACAATGTTTCAGGTGGGATTTAATACTTGGAGTTACTGGTAACTCTTCTATATCATGAAGAGAGAGAATACTAACAACTTGAAAAATGATTTGCACCTAGGTTGAGTCTGATATAGGGCCTTATTTGACCACAAGTGTAGATATCTTCCAGTGTAAGATCCCTGGGCTGGGAAAAATTTAAAAATGCAGACATTTGGATGAGAAAGGAAGGAATTCCTCTAAATGAACTACCACCTTTTTCACTTTTATTTATTGGGTGAATCATTCTTATAAATCCTCATGGTGCTGCATATTTTGAACGCAAATCTTCTGCATCCTAATGGGACAACTTCAAGGGTATTTCCTCTTAAAACTCCAAGTTTTTGTCCACTGAAGTCTCTTTGCCAGAATGCCCCACTGTAGAAACTTGGGGACCTGTGTTTTTTCAATGTATTTATTTTATTTTTACTCTGATTTAATTATATTGTGCTCTTTTTCAGAAGGTCAGAATAGACAGATAACTAATTTACAGAACTAATATTTTTTAGGCTTTCTCTTGCCAATAAGTTTCACATGGACAAACCTCTTTCATATGTATCTGTCTTATTTTTTACTCACAATCACCCTGTGAGGTAGTCGAGATGGTTGTTATATCCATCCCACCAACAGTGAAATTTAGTCTTAGAGCTACTGAGAGTTAACTTCCCGAAGAACATATAGAGTAAATGACAAAGAACGGAGCCTGAGTCTGTGTATTATTGATACCATGCTCTTTTCATAACTCCATGCTGTTGCTTTGCGCCTCCTGTATATCAAAGAAACAGAAAAAGTGATCACACCTGAGAGATAGCCTATGTAATTAGAAGGAACTTCATAATTCCTCTAAAAGAATGAATAAAGGTAAAGAGCTCTGAAACAGGGCAATTGAGTGGTTAATTGCAGAATAAATATCTTTCTATGACGTTCACTGAAATTGTATTCAATATCTGATTTGCATATTGCAAACCTGCTGTTTATTCTGGAATTAATCATCTTCCTAAGTTGTCATCATTAGAACTAAGAAAAGTGATTCTGGCTAAAGTTGCCTAAAAATAAAATTTGGTTTAGTCTGAGTACCAAGCTCTAGGATAAAATAAATACTAATGGTAGTCATATTCATTAAACTATATTATAGTCAGTTTTCTGAGTTGTCACAGTGGCTATATGAAATTAATACAGATTTTGATACTGAGAAATGAGCAAAGGCCTAAAACATTTGAACAAATGTCTAAAATTGTGGAAGTGACCTTGGAATTGCTAATGGGTAGAGAATGGAGTTAGGGGCAGCAAGACACACAAAAATTCCGATGGCTTTAACAGGTTGTTGGTAGAAATATGGAAGCTAATGACTCTGCTGATGAGGAAGCGAGGATTATAATAAAGAAAGGCAATATTATCTAACGGGGCTTCCCTGGTGGCTCAGTGGTAAAGAATCTGCCTACAGCGCAGGAGACCTGAGTTCGATCCCTGAGTCAGGAAGAAGCCCGGTAGGAGGGCATGGCAACCACTCTCGTACTCTTGCTGGGGAAATCCCACAGACAAAGGGGACGGGCGGGCTGCAGTTCATAGGGTCACAGAGAGTCAGACAGTGGATATATTGTCTTAAACAGAGTGTTAGTAGAAATGTGAATGTTAAACGTGCTTTTGGTGAGAAATCAGAAGGAAGTGAGAAATATGCTATTGGAAAGTAGAGGAAAGGTGATTCTTGTTATATAATGACAGAAAACTTAGCTAAATTGCATCCTACAGTTTTAAAGATGTCAGAATTTATAAGGAATGAGCTTGAATATTTAGCTGAGGAGGTGTAGAAGCAAAGTGATAAAGGTACACACTAGCTTCTCCTTGCTGCTTATAGTAAAATGTGAGTATCAGTATCAGTTCAGTCACTCAGTCATGTCCAACTCTTTGCGACCCCATGAACCACAGCACGCCAGGCCTCCCTGTCCATCACCAACTCCTGGAATTCACCCAAACCCATGTCCATTGTGTCAGTGATGCCATCCAACCATTTCATCCTCTGTCATCCCCTTCTCCTCCTGCCTTTACTCTTTCTCAGCATCAGGGTCTTTTCCAATGAGTCAGCTCTTTACATCAGGTGACCAAAGTATTGGAGTTTCAGCTTCAATATCAGTCCTTCCAATGAACACCCAGGACTGTTCTCCTTTAGGATGGACTGGTTGAATCTCCTTGCAGTCCAAGGGACTCTCAAGAGTCTTCTCCAACCACCACAGTTAAAAAGCATCAATTCTTTGGCACTCAGCTTTCTTCACAGTCCAACTCTCACATCCATACATGACTACTGGAAAAACCATAGCCTTGACTAGATGGACCTTTGTTAGCAGAGTAATGCCTCTGCTTTTTAATATGCCATCTAGGTTGGTCATAACTTTCCTTCCAAGGAATAAGCCTCTTTTAATTGCATGGCTGCAATCACCATCTGCAGTGATTTTGGAACCTAGAAAAGTAAAGTCAGCTACTGTTTCCACTGTTTCCCCATCTATCTGCCATGAAGTGTTAGGACCTGATGCCATGATCTTAGCTTTCTGAATGTTGAGCTTTAAGCCAACTTTTTCACTCTTCTCTTTCACTTTCATCAAGAGTAGATCACAATAAACTGTGGAAAATTCTGAAAGAGATGGGCATGCCATATCACCTGACCTGCTTCTTGAGAAACCTGTATGCAGGTCATGAAGCAACATTTAGAACTAGATATGAAACAACAGACTGTTTCCAAATAGGAAAAGGAGTACATTAAGGCTGTATATTGTCACCCTGCTAATTTAACTTCTATGCAGAGTACATCATGAGAAACACTGGCCTGGAGGAAGCACAAGCTGGAATCAAGATTGCCAGAGAAATATCAATAACCTCAGATATGCAGATGATACCACCCTTATGGCAGAAAGTGAAGAGGAACTAAAGAGCCTTGATGAAAGTGAAATGTGAGAGTGAAGAAATAAGTTGAGTGGAGATTTGTTGTTGTCCAGTCACTCTGCCATGTCCAACTCTTTGCGACCCCCTGAACTGCAGCATGGCAGGCTACCCTCAGAGTTTACACAAATTCATGTTCACTGAGTTGCTGATTCCATCCAACTGTCTCATCCTCTGTCGCCCTCTTCTCTTCCTTTCTTAATTTTTTCCAGCTTTAGGGTCTTTTCCAACAAGTCAGCTGTCTACGTCAGGTATTCACAAAGTATTGGAGCTTCAGACTCAGCATTGCTCCTTCCAATGAATATGCAGGATTGATTTCCTTTAGATTTGACTGGTTTGATCACCTGACTTAAGATTATTAAACAAAAATAATCTATGGTTTTATGAACTGGAAAATTCTCAGTCTATCCACATTGTAAAAGATGCCAAAATTAGGAGATTTACTGTTCTGAAGAGATAGTCATGGTTGTGGCTGGATAACTCTTGTTTAAAGCCTGTAGAGGATCAAAAATGTGGAGTATTGCCTCACACAGGAATTTTTAAAGAGACTAGACATATGACTTTTGGATATATTCAACCATATTAGCAGAATGCAAGGATAGAGATGGGAGTTTTTAAAGTAAGATCCTGTCTCTTTGTGTGAATCAACATTTATATTTATTAACATTAACTCAATTCATGACATGACTTTTTATTTTTCTATCTGATTTTGCTGAATATTCTCTGAGAGTAAATTTTTTTAAAAAGCTTTTTTAGAATAGCTTTAGATTGATAGAAAAGTTTCAAAGATAGTACAGAGAATACCCATATACCCAGCACCCAATTGCTTTTATTATTAATATCTATAGTAGTAGGCACTCTGTCACAATTAATGATCCAGTATAGACTCATTATTATTAACTGAAGTCCATCCATTCTTTACTCAGATTTCCTTAGTTACTAGGGTTCTTGTTTTTGTTGTTGTTGTTGCTGGATTCGTGTCAGTTCTGAGTTAGTATCCAGTAATCCATAAAACACTATTTCCTTTTGCCAATGCATAGGTACCACGAGAAAAGGCCTTAGGTCCCAATAGTAAAGGCTGGAGAAAGATTAGCAGTATACCATTTAGGTAGTGTAATGTGATCCTTCTCCCAGAGTACCCGAACTTTCTTTTTTTAGGGGGTTCTAGGTCTATAAATTGATTCAAGTAGGAATTGATTGAGGGGCCAGGTGTTAGTCTGTGTGAAATAAAAAGTTATGGCATTAAACCTGAAGAGGGGGTTGTGGGAATCTCTAATTCATAGCCAAGTTGGACAGAAATTGTGGGTAACTGGGGACCTACTCCTGACCATTGGTGTCTGAAGTGGTCAACAGCCTTGTGGGACCGGGCTTTTAGCCTGTGAGGTGTGCACTGACTCTGGTTAGTGTCAGAATTGAATTGAATTGTGAGGCACCCAGCTGGTGTTGGAGGATTGGTCAGACTCTATGGAGGTCAGTTAGTCAGTGGAATTTTAGCTCGTATCCATCTCACGTTGAGCCCAGTGGGTCCCTACATTCATCTTGTGGTTATTTCCTCAGTTCTGGAAGGCATGCCTGAAATACTTTCATTGTCTAGTGGAATTCTCTCATTGGTTTCCCGATCAATGGCGTTAGGGCTGTTGTGGTAGGAAGGACCAAGTGGAAGCTACTTGAACTGACTCTATTTGGGAAAATATGAGACCAGTAGTATTTTATTCCTAAGGGAGATTGCAGAGATTAGTACCACCATCAAGGACTTGAAATATGCAGGTATAGTTACTGTTAT
The DNA here is from genome assembly GCA_006408675.1 of Madoqua kirkii. Lineage (NCBI taxonomy): Eukaryota > Metazoa > Chordata > Mammalia > Artiodactyla > Bovidae > Madoqua > Madoqua kirkii. The sequence goes on along the minus strand of SJYC01133879.1, from coordinate 4,189 downwards.
CGCAATCCCATTTAATTAACCTTGCAGAAGAAAGATGGACCTTGAAGAACGACACTGAATTAACATAAGCTTAACTGGGTGATGAATTAAAATTGAAGCTGCTATACCATATATGGTTTCCTTGCTCGAACAAATGAACACATCCACATCCAAGTATGTAGCTATTGATATGTTTTCCTCCTAGACATCTTTTAGAAAAAAGTGCTAGAAGCATTTGCTTTTGGTTAGCAGGAGCAGTAGTACATCCCACTTCAGGAGTATATAAGTTCTCCAACCCTATGCCATAATTTAATTTCATAACTTATTTCCTGTGTCAGGAATTTGATCACTTTTCCCTTTCATAAGATTTTGCACTGGTTCATAACACTGGTGACATTATGCTGATTGGATCATGGGAGCAAGAAGCAACCACTACTCTAGACTTATTGGTTAGACCTTTGTGTGTCAGAGAATAGGAAATAAATGTGACAGATATTGAAAGGTTCCCTCCACCAGTGACATTTTTAGAAGTTTGGTGTCATGGAGCATGTCAAGACATTTCTGCCAAACTGAAGAATAAGTTGCTGCATCTGGCCGTTTCTGTAACAAAGGAAACACAGCATCTAGTGGGCTTTTTTGGATTTTGGAATCAACATATGCCTCATTTGAGTGTGTTACTAGTCCATTTACTGAATGACTCGACAATTTGTTAGATTTGAGAGGGGCCTAAAACAAGAGAAGGCTCAAAGACAGGTCCAGGCCCCTGTACAGGGTGCTCTGCCCCTTGGCCCACATGACTCATCACATCCAAAGATGCCAGAAACACTGGTGTTCAGATAAGGAGATTTTGGCAGGGCACTCTAGGTGAATCACAGCACACATACTTAAGATTTTATAAGAAAGCCTTATAATTCTCCGCAGATAACTGATTTACTTTTAAGAAACAGCTTTTGAACTGTTAGTGGGACTTAGCAGAGGAGACTGAATGCTTAACCATGAACCACAAAGTTGCCATGCCACCTGAGCTCCCATTAATGACCTATCCTATTAGGCCACAAATCTGAGTGGCACTCCACTCCATTATCAAATGGAAGTGGTGTTTGCATAATGTGGCTAAGTAGACCCTGAAGGTGCAAATAAGTTACATGAAAAAAATGGCCCAAATACCTGTGGTCCCTAATCCTGCTACACTGCGTTTCTCCTTTTCTGTACCTGTGACTTCATGGAAAGTTCCCTATGATCAACTGACAGAGGAAGAGAAACCTCAGGCTTGGTTTGCAGATGGTTATGGATGACTGGAAGAAACACAAGCTAGAATCAAGATTGCTGGGAGAAATATCAATAACCTCAGATATGCAGATGACACTACCCTTATGGCAGAAACTGAAGAGAAACTAAAAAGCCTCTTGATGAAAGTGAAAGAGGAAAGCAAAAAGGTTGGCTTAAAGCTCAACATTCAGAAAATGAAGATCATGGCATTCGGTCCCATCACTTCATAGGAAATAGATGGGGAAACAGTGGAAACAGTGTCAGAATGTATTTTGGGGGGCTCCAAAATCACTGCAGATGGTGATTGAAGCCATGAAATTAAAAGATGCTTACTCCTTGGAAGAAAAGTTATGACTAACCTAGATAGTATATTCAAAAGCAGAGACATTACTTTGCCGACTAAGGTCCGTCTAGTCAAGGCTATGGTTTTTCCAGTGGTCATGTATGGATGTGAGAGTTGGACTGTGAAGAAGGCTGAGCACTGAAGAATTGATGCTTTTGAACTGTGGTGTTGGAGAAGACTCTTGAGAGTCCCTTGGACTGCAAGGAGATCCAACCAGTCCATTCTGAAGGAGATCAACCCTGGGATTTCTTTGGAAGGAATGATGCTAAAGCTGAAACTCCAGTACTTTGGCCACCTCATGCGAAGAGTTGACTCATTGGAAAAGACTCTGATGCTGGGAAGGACTGGGGGCAGGAGGAGAAGGGGACGACTGAGGATGAGATGGCTGGATGGCATCACGGAATTGATGAACGTGAGTCTGAGTGAACTCCGGGAGATGGTGATGGACAGGGAGGCCTGGCGTGCTGCAATTCATGGGGTCGCAAAGAGTCAGATACAACTGAGTGACTGAACTGAACGGAACTGATGCATGACATGCAGAACCATTCAAAAATGGACAGCTACAACACTTATAGCCACTTTCTGGATATGAGCATAGTTCATATCCACAAAAACATTAAAATATGTTTATGATTTTATTATATACTTTGTCAATAGGAAACTTCCATCTTTGAATTAGGTATAAATTAAAATTAAATATTTTTCTTACAATGTGTACTTTGGACGCTTGAAAATGCTTTCAAAGTTAGGGCCTAGCTCCATATATTCAAACTCTGTCACTTCTCAATAGATATCTTCTGGAGACCTTGCAATATACTCATGTCAGGCCTGGCCTTGCCATATTTTTCATATTGCTATATGAGTTAGAAGAGTGAGTTAGTAGTAATAACATCCCTACACAGGGGGCTAAGTGCACATCACATAAAAATATTTCACTAAATTAAACTCAATATTTCCACAACTTAACTTTCCCTTATCTCATTTCTCAAAATGTACATAGTCATTATCAAAACCACTAGACAAAAAGGGTATGTTAAGATGTGTTTGTTTAAGTGAAAATATGAGTAGCTTTAACTAATGATGGTCAAAATAGTTTATTTTACACACACACACACACACACACACACATACACACATACTTCAAAGGTTCCTCCCACAGTCATGCAGAGGGCTCTCTGAAAATGAGGAACCTTGGATATTAATCTACATTAGCTTTATGTCCATCTACCTCTGCTTTATAGAAGACATGCTGTATATTTAAGGATGAAAGTAAATTGGCCAAAACTAAAGGGAGAAAAGCATTCTAAGCAATGTGTACAGGATACACAGAACTTCTTTGGAGATACTTGAGGGGAATTTGCACATAGGGAAATATAGATATTTCTGTGTGAAGTAATAAGATAACTTCAGAAATGGAAAGAGGATGTCATATCATATTTTTCAAACAACTGAAAGTAAAACTCTAATCATTCATTATCTCTATTATCTATCATTACTCTATCATGTGTCCAGGATTGCGGTAAGACTTCAAAGTTAAGTATAGAACTGGTTAATAATCTATGGAAAAATAAGAATACAATATATTCTACCTAACAAAACTAATTTGTACTTCTGAAAAAAAAATTATGGTAAGTCAGTGATTTTCTAGAAGTTTTCATTTCTTTGCAGATTATGGACTTTAGTTAATAATGTTAATAGGGAATAGTATGCCAAATAAAATTCCATAATCTGTATCACCAGATAACTCATTAGGTGTACTTGTTATTCAGTATTTTATTTTGTCATTGAAAGTGCAGGAAATAACTCTTCTATCCTATTTTCAATTTCTAGATAGTTTTTCTCAAGCAGTGAGCTAGGGCAGGCTTCCCCTCAAGTATCTCCAAAGAAGTTCTGTGTATGTAGTTCACATTGCTTAGAATGCTTTTCTCCCATTAGTTTCAGCCAACTTATTTCCATCCTTAAATATATAACACATCTTCTATATAGATTTGAAGTCTTCACCCCTTTTTCTCAAGGGGTGAGTTAAGCAGTCTTAAGTAGCTTGATGTCTAGACAAAGTAGTATTTTTGGACACTTCTAAGCAAGGTAATAATAAGATTATTTATGTTTTTAAAACTTAAAATAACACTCTTATAGTTGGAAAAGGAAGAATTCAAAATCATCTGTACTGATAAACACAGTTGTCAAGTACTATTACATTTGGGATAGTTTGACAGTGGGGAGTTTATGTTATTGTCATAGAACAGAATTAAATGGAACTAGTCTGAATTCTTCATCCAACTGACCAAGTTAATTATAATGCTAATAATCAAACCATTGGGTACTCTTCTCTGTACAGAATTTTCTACTTGGAAAGGATTTATGAGACACTTTCTTTTTATTGCAAAATTCATGAAGCTTCTTCTATGATTTACTGAAATCTACTGTATATGGAAAACATTTTGTAAACATTCTAACATTTTTCTGGAGATTTATGTAATATAAATTTGATACTTTCCTGTAAGTTATATAATTCATTTTCCTTTCTTTGAAATGTAGAGTAAGTAGTCCTTAGAGATATTACTATTACAGATTCATTTATAAATGCTACTTTTTAAT
>SJYC01133876.1:0-16673 GCA_006408675.1 Madoqua kirkii | reverse complement strand
AATGTATACAGGCATACCTTGGAGATATTTTGAGTTCAGCTTCAGATCATCACAGTGAAACTAAGATTGAAGTAATGCCAAGTCACACAAATTTTGTTTTCACAGCACATATAAAAGTGATGTTTCTATTATACTATTATCTATTAAGTGTGAAATAGCATTCTGTCTTTTTAAAAAAGCTGTATACCTATCTTAACTTATAAATACTTTATTGCTAAAATATGATAACCATCATTTGAGCCTTCAGTGAGTCATAGTAATAACATCAAATATCACTGATCACAGATCAGCATAACAAATATACCAATAATGAAAAGCTTGAACTGTTGTGAACATGACAAAATGTGATACAAAGACATGAAATGTGCAAATGCTGTTGGAAAAGTGGCACTAGTAGACTTGCTCCATGCATGGTTGCTATAAATCTTCAATTTATAATTAACAATTCAGAATCTTCAAAGTTCAATAAAGCAAAGCATAACTGTATATATTTGAAAATTCAAACAGTGTTGCATATGCTCAATAACTTTGGACAGAATATCATTTTTATGCTATTGGAATAACAGTAGAACTTCTTAGCCTGTATATAACCTTAATGCTGCTGGATAAATACATACTTGGTAGTAGTGGCAAATGCCTCACTGAGATTTGTTGAGCTGTGTTTCTAAGGGGGCACTTGTGAAAATCAGCATTTGAGTAAGCTTTCTATTTCTCCAAAGGGTCTGAAATGCCTTCAAATTATATTTCCTCTCATTTGATTAGTCACTTCAGCTTATTGTAAGACATAGATAATCTTCGGAGACAAAACTTTTCAAGTTTTAATGTTTATTCAGTTATAATATTTGACAAAGGTATTTAATCAGTTCCTGTTGACTTAGCAAAATTTATTGAAAAATCTATGAGAAAGAGCATGATAATCACTGTCAAATTAAAAGGATTTCAAATAATCAAAATAACTGCATAAATATAAAAACCAGTATTAGTGATAAATTATATGGACCAATGCTTGTATGTTTCACATCTAAATATCAAAGAACTTCTGTGGTAAGAATTATTAACTCAGTTTTTATCTATGAATCAGATTCAATGCAGAAAACTTAAGTTACCTAATTGTGTGAGTCACTCTGTGATAACTATCTGCTATCTGTGACAGCGTTGCCACAGAAGTGTCTTGAGTGAAAGGCTACATTTCTTCCACTATACCATGTGGTCCTTTTAGGGAAAATATCCTATTAGGAAGAGAGTATGCAAATAGGAAAAAAAAAATGTGCAATTTGTAAAAGTCGAGTAGCTGTTTTTTTTGTTGTGTTTTTTTTTTTTTTTTTCCCCCAAGTGAAGCTCTAACACTTCCAACATTGATTGCTAAGTAGTTTGAATGATTTTGGTAATCGGTGATGCATTGTTCTGTGTCCATTTTTTAAAATCAACAGATATCCCTAAAAGCAGTGAAAAATAAGAAGTGCATCTCAGAAGGGCACAAAGTAAGTTTGAAAGGGCAAGTTTGATTTTCTATTTTTACAGCTCTTCTCTTCTTTAAGAAGATACATTTTGTGAGGTTTTTTTTTTTTTTTTAAATTCTGGAACATACCTCTGATTTTTTATTTTGAAGGTATTCAGAGGGGACCAGTTCTTCAAGTGAAAATTGTCACTTTGAGAATATGGATGATTTATCAGGTGCAGATTTTTTATTTCTTGCAGAATGTACGATGAGGTGAGATTCTTTCCTAACATCTTACAGATTAGTATCAAAAGCCTGAACAATACCATTGAAATCAAGGACATTCCTCAGAAAAGCAATCAATTGTTATGGAATAGATAATGTGTTTTCTTGCAAAGCAAGAGAATAACTACCATTTGCGTGTTATTAATCTTTCCTGAAATCATTTTAACATTCCGATGTGCTGTTAAACTCTTTTCTTTTTTTTTTTTCTTTCTTCTTTTTTTAAGGAAATACAAGAATGTGTACTGATTTATTGTCAAATTACAGGCAGCTGTATAGCTCAATCAAGGAAATTAAATTAATTATTTTCCAATAAGTCAGGCTATTGTTTGCTCCATGTAGTATAAATATGTCTTAAAGTTGTCCTTTTATATAGTAAAAAGGAGGTAGACTGATTAAAAGGAAATGCCTCTGTTTAGTCAAAGTCAGATATGACTGTATTTATATGAATATGTGTATATTTCTTTTCTAAATATATATATATACATATATAGACCTAGTACAAAATTTTAAAGAAATCCATATTAAGCAAAAAGAATGCCATTTTCTTCAATGCTATTTAATTTTGTCATTCTCTCATTGTTGTAGGAAGGGGGTGCCCTCTAGGGCCCCAAGAGTGGGCTCTTCTCTAACACTCAGAAAAGAATTGTCTGAGGAGACACATATTGACAAAGCAAGAGATTTTATTGGGAAAGGGCACCCAGGTGGAGAGCAGCAGGGGTAAGGGAACCCAGGAGAGCTGCTCTGCCATGTGGCTCGCAGTCTCAGGTTTTATGGTGATGAGATTAGTTTCCAGGTTGTCTTTGGCCAATCATTCTGACTCAGAGTCCTTCCTGGTGGTGCATGTATCACTCAGACAAGATGGTTGCTAGCCAGAGGGATTCTGGGAGGTGGACGGACATGCGGTGTCTCCTTTTGACCTTTCCTGACCTCTTCTAGTTGGTGGTGGCTTATAACTTCCATGTTGCTTATCAAGACCTGCTGTTGTAAGACAACTTATGCAAACAGATCCTAGGGAGCCTGGCTAGGGTGAGTGATTTCAGTCAGAGTGCTTCCTCTAACATCATGATAATTTTAATTTACTTGGAAATATTCTTTAGAGAATAATTCATGGGTGTATGAGTGTACCATTGCTGCTATAAATCACTTCAGTTGTAATAATGCTAGCTTTCATGTGCACTTTTAAATTATATTTATTTAGGGGTATTATCTGTAAATTGATCTAAAATAATATTCATCTTATACACTTAATACAATGGCAGTCATGTACTTTTTACCAAGTTAAAATCTTATCTTCCAAATTATGTTTTCCTTCTGGTTTTACTACAGTTTATTTGTATTTAACAAAATCACAAATTGGCACCATTCACATTTGATATTAACACATTTTTTATTCACATAGCACTGTCTTGCACAGAGTACACTCAGTTTTATTTGGAACTCCTTTAAATTTTGAGTACTTGATTTCATTTTCATTTATCAGCACATTAAGGATAGTGGTATATTATGTGTTTTTATCACTTTCTTGTAGCTTATTCTCTGATGAAAGTGGGAACTCTGTTTTCAAGAGTATAGTAACTAAAAAATTATTTCAAAATAGAGTTTCAAAACATTCATTTCCTTAGCATTTTTAAGCATTATGTTGTACTCTACGTATAAAAAAATTGATGAAAGTGCATTCCTTGACCTAAAAGACTTCACAATCACAGAGAAAATACCCCTATAAAAATTATAATAAAGCATGATGTGTTATAAGTGTACATGTTTCCAGCTCTGTATGTAGAATGAAGTTTTGAACTCTGTGATAGTCAAAGAGTCTAGGTAATGCTGAAGTTGAGAGTAGGAGATTGTGTTAAAATATGCCCTGCAAGCTGGTGCAGGAAATCAGAGGGGGGGAATGTGATGAGGCTTACAGAGTGTATGACATAAGTCTGTGTAAATTCATCATCAAATGCACTGTCCTGTAGGGATAATAATGGGTGTTTATTGAATAGGAAAAGGAGAGTCAGTAGAATTGTAATGACTTAAACCTAAAGGAGTATGTCAAGGCTGTATATTGTCACCCTGCTTATTTAACTTATATGCAGAGTACATCATGAGAAACGCTGGGCTGGAAGAAAAACAAGCTGGAATCAAGATTGCCAGGAGAAATATCAATAACCTCAGATATGCAGATGACACCACCCTTATGGCAGAATATGAAGAAGAACTAAAGAGCCTCTTGATGAAAGTGAAAGAGGAGAGTGAAAAAGTTGGCTTAAAGCTCCACATTCAGAAAACGAAGATCATGGCATACAGTCCCATCACTTCATGGGACTGCAGCCATGAAATTAAAAGATGTTTACTCCTTGGAAGAAAAGTTCTGACCAACCTAGATAGCATATTCAAAAGCAGAGATATTACTTTGCCAACTAAGGTCCATCTAGTCAAGGCTATGGTTTTTCCTGTGGTCATGTATGGATGTGAGAGTTGGACTATCGAGAAGGCTGAGTGCTGAAGAATTGATGGTTTTGAACTGTGGTGTTGGAGAAGACTCTTGAGAGTCCCTTGGACTGCAAGGAGATCCAACCAGTCCATTCTGAAGGAGATCAGCCCTGGGATTTCTTTGGAAGGACTGATGTTAGAGCTGAAGCTCCAGTAGTTTGGCCACCTCATGCGAAGAGTTGACTCATTGGAAAAGAGTCTGATGCTAGGAGGGATTGGGGGCAGGAAGAGAAGGGGATGACAGAGGATGAGATGGCTGGATGGCATCACGGACTCGATGGACGTGAGCCTGAATGAACTCTGGGAGTTGGTGATGGACAGGGAGGCCTGGTGTGCTGTGATTCATGGGGTTGCAAAGAGTTGGACATGACTGAGTGACTGAACTGAACTGAAGTTAAACCTAAACAACCCATGGCTAACTAAAGAATGCCAAGCAGCAGTCAACTGTTTTGAAAAGTGTCTAAGAACTTACCTGAAGCTAATGAAACTCTTGATATATCACATAGATGACTTTCCTGCTAACATCCTAGTACTTAATTTTTTACTTTAGTCTGAGATATTAAGAAGTTGAGACGTCTCAACATGGATTCATTTCCCTTGAAACAGTGATCAAACGATCAAACCAGATTGGTTACAAAATTATGTTATATACCTTAAAAAAATTACTATTTATCTCTAGTCTGTTTCTAAACTGAGTCCACTGTCACATCTTAATCAGTTTGGTTAATAGAATATGTCCATCGTATGGAAAGTTTTATTGAATAATGAGTGAGTGAAGTCACTCAGTTGTGTCTGACTCTTTGTGACCCTGTGGACTGTAGCCCACCAGGCTTCTTTGTCCATGGGATTCTCCAGACAAGAATACTTGCGTGGGTTGCCATTTCCTTCTCCAGGGGATCTTTCCAACCCAGGGATCTAACCCAGGTCTCCTGCATTGCAGGCAGATGCTTTAACCTCTGAGCCACCAGGGAAGTGAGTAGAGATATATATAAAACTGACACTCAGTCTAGGTATGGTGAACAGTATTAACTGAATTACATCTACCCAATTTTGTATCCCACTGCTGAGGTGAAAAATATTACAATGGAATTATGTGATGTGATAGTAAAAAAGGAAACCCTATGAGCTTATAAAAAGAATTAGAACTTCTCAACAGGTAGATCATGATGTCCACAGTGTTAACTGTCAGAAAGCTTACAGTTTAAAGTGAATGTCTAGTCTGAAAGGCATTTAAAAAAATGAAATTTGTAAATTTACAATTAGGATAAATGATAAGACACAGTTCAGGATGAACTGAAGGCATGTGTTAGGTAATGCTGTGATGATAGGGAAGGGAAGGAACTCAGCTGAAATGAAAGAATAAGGTTGGTAAGGTAAAGAGAGAAGGAAGAATATGGGGGAAAATAATAAAGCCTAAAATGCTCTGGGCCAGGTTATAAAGGAGATGAGAGTATTCAACATAGAAAACTTAAAGGAGAAAAAAATGAAGCAAAATATACATTCAATGTAGTGAACATAGGCTCGATGCAAAGTAAATTTATTGCAAGAGATAGGTAGGCCCAAAATCAGCATCTTAAGCCTTTTGGAGATATTCAATCATTTAATAAGTGTCTACTGGTCTTCCCTGTGGTTCAGCTGGTAAATAAACCACCTGCAATGTGGGATACCTGGGTTTGATCCCTGGGTTGGGAAGATCCCCTGAAAAAGGGAAAGGCTACCCATTCCAGTATTCTGGCTTGGAGAATTCCATGGATATAGACCACGGGGTTGCAAAGAGTTGGATATGACTGAGTGACTTTCACTTTCAGTGAGTGGCTACTATACACTGGAGATTTTTCAAGATGTCAGAAATATAGAACAAAAAATTATTGCCAGTATTAAGGACTTAATGTTGTAAAAGAGATGGAGGAGAAAGAAGATCAAAATAACTTGTAATGTATCTGGGCCATGGGTATAGAACAGGGATGCTGTGGGTGAAGTTGAGGGTATGGTTTTAATATAGGATGGCTAAGGAATACTTCTATGATAAGGAGACACTGGAAAGATGAAAAGGAAGTAGTTCAGTTCAGTTCAGTTCGGTCACTCAGTCATGTCTGTCTCTTTGAGACTCCATGAAGTGCAGCATGCCAGGCCTCCCTGTCCATCACCAACTCTCAGAGTCTACCCAAACCCATGTCCGTTGAGTTGGTGATGCCATCCAACCATCACATCCTTTGTTGTCCCCTTTTTCCTCCTGCCCTCAATCTTTCTCACATCCAGGTCTTTTCAAATGAGTCAACTCTTTGCATGAGGTGGCCAAAGTATTGGAGTTTCAACTTCAGCATCAGTCCTTCCAATGAATATTCAGGACTGATCTCCTTTAGGATTGACAGGTTGGATCTCCTTGCAGTCCAAGGGACACTCAAGAGTCTTCTTCCGCACCACAGTTCAAAACCACAATTCTTTGGCACTCAGCTTTCTTTATAGTCTAACTCTCCCATCCATACATGACTACTGAAAAAACCATAGCCTTGACTACGAGATGGACCTTTGTTGACAAAATAATGCCCCTGCTTTTCAATATGCTATGTAGGTTGGTCATAACTTTCCTTCCAAGGAGTAAGCGTCTTTTAATTTCATGGCTGCAATCACCATCTGCAGTGACTTTGGAGCCCAAAAAATTAATGTCAGCCAACGGAAGTAAGCATGGAGCATTTTAGAGGTGAGAATTCCGAGCAAAAGGAACCATAAGTACACAGGTGGGAGCACATGTGGTATATTCCAGATCCAGTAAATTTAGATAAGATTATTGGGGAGATTTAAGATAAATTGGAGCAGGGAAATGTACTTGAGCATGATGATGATCCAGGGTGGTTTTTTTTTGTGCTAGTTGTTATGTTTTGTTCTTGTTTATGATGAATAATAGAAAAAGAGGAAATATAGAGATTCAGGATAAATATTGGCTGGAGAAAAGTCTTTGAGCAGGGAAGAGAAGATTTTACAAGCCGAGGATCAGTGTTTGGGCTTAGAAAAGCTCATGGAGGAAAGTCAGAATATTGTATAGGGAAAGAGACAGAGAGGATGATAGACATTGTGTTTGAAGCACAGGGGAGGTTTTGTGTGCATGTTTGTTTAATTGCTTCTCTTTTCTCAGTGATAAGGGAAGAGAGGCATCAGCTAAGCATAAGGAAAACAGGGAAGATTTTGAGTGTTTGGATAGAGAAAAAAAAAGATATAGAATAGTTGTCATAAAAGGGGGAAAGAAATTATGGAAATGCAGGAAATGTGTTAAAGTTTGATGGGCTGGAAGTTAAGGCAAGGCTTGTCATTATAGTTACATGTTTAGCTTCCCTGATAGCTGAGTTGGTAAAGAATTCCCCTGCAATGCAGGAGACCCTGGGTCAGTTCCTGGGTCTGGAAGATCCACTGGAGAAGGGATAGGCTACCCACTCCAGTATTCTTGGGCTTCCCTTGTGGCTCAGCTGGTAAAGAATCTGCCTACAATGCAGGAGACCTGGATTCAGTCCCTGGATTGGGAAGATCCCCTGGAGAAGGGAAAGGGTACCCACTCCAGAATTCTGGCCTAGAGAATTCCATGGACTGTATAGTCCATGGGGTCACAAAGAGTCGGACATGACTGAGCAACTTTCACTTCACTCACCAGCCATCATTAAGTTGATAGAAAGTTGGGTTGGTTAGGGTTGGATGTTGTTGTTGTTAAGTGGGCTGATTCTAAGAGAGAGGAGAGTGATTCTAGTATTGCCTTATGAATCACAAGGATAATCTAGATAAGAATCTAGGTAAGAAGAGAAATGAGCTATTAGAGATGAGAGTGTTGGAAACAATGGAGAGTTACTCCAAACTGTGAGTTTTTCAAAGCAGTTGTACCAAAGTAGTATTAAACACTTCATAGTATGTCAGATAGGTTATAAAGCTTGTAATAAGTAACTGATCTGGGAGTTCTAGCTGTTCATGCCTAACCAAAAATCAACATAGCCACACATTTATATTTTTGTTCACTGCTGATTACTGTACCATCCATTTTAAAAGCTGTTATATGAAAGAAGGTCATAGTAGACGAAGAATGGTCATTTAAACTGGGATTATGGCAGAGTCAGGCCTTCATTTTTAGAGTAAAACCTTGTTGTTGATGGATCTTTAACCAAAGTAGTTCAAAATAGATTTAGCTTTAGGGTAGAAAATGAATTTTCATGGGACAAAGGTAGCATGGAGAGGTTATTCAAATAGATAGGAAATTATTGTGGCTTTTATTAAGTTGGGAGAATTGGAAGACTTGTGAGAAGTAATTGGATTCTTAAACTAGCCATGGGATAATGTTAATTAACTTTAATAATTGACAGGATATAAAATTAAAAAGAGATGGAGGAATCAGAATTGATACCTCAAATTTCCGCCCTTATTATCTACATGGATGCAGAGTTAACAACTGACTGAAAATATGAAAGTAAAGTTTTTCAGCGAAAAAGAATCAATGTAATTTGAGACAAAGAGAAATATTGAATATATGGTAAAGATGATGGGTTTAGTGAAAAGATCAAGGATGGAGATATACATTTAAGAATAATCTGTATAAATTGCATATAAAATAAATGCCTATATGTCTCACAAAGAAATCAGTTATGCATGCAGATTTGTTCATTAACATGAGTACATTTCTTGTAAATTAAACTAAATACAACATATATGTTAAAAAAAATTTAAAAATAGAAAGTAAGCAACCCTGGATTCTCTAAAAGATGTTCATCAGGAGGGTGACTAAAAAATGATGGTTTCTAGTTGCTTAGTAGAGTTACTATCAAAAATAGGAGATGCAAAATATAGTGAGTGTTTGAAATTGCTTGGGTTTAATATATTTGCCATATTTAAATAATATGTCATTTCATTTTCCTAATCTCTACAAGTAGGTTATTCATTGAATTTAATTAAATTTAAATGAATTACATGGAGTATCATGGCATATAGTTTTCCTTCTTCTAGATTTTTTTTACCCTTGGCTTATACATTTCTGAACATATGAGAGTCATGTTTCCCCCTTTGTATGCAATGAACTGATTGCCAACTATAATTTAGAAGCTTTTAATGAGACAACCTGAATGAATTCAGAGCTCCACACACATGAGCAATACAGATTGTCACTCAGGAGATGTTTTAGATTTATACTGCACCCACAGAATCCAAATATGCTGGATCTGCAAAATAAAAAGGTGGGGAAGGGAACAGCCACACTTAGGTTTTATTTTTATCTTGCATGTAGGATATTAAATATTAATTTTCTTGTTTCTCGGATACTATTTCTCCTTACTTGTTGAGGCCCATATTGTTTTTAGATTCAACCAAGATTAAAGCAGGAACAATTATCCTGCTTGTTCCCCCTCTCTGCCATGTATCCACCTTAAGGTGGATATATCATAATTTATTTGGTCGGTCTCATTCAGCCATTTCACATTTTCTTTTTTTAGTTGCAAAGAATGTAATAATTTAAGTCTGTGTACTGAGTTGGACAAAAAATTATTTTGGATTTTTCCAGCTCTTATGGAAAAGCCCAAATGAACTTTTTGGCCAACCGAGTATTTGCCTAATTGTGTACTTTGGCTATGCCTCATAAATGTTAATATGAGGTATTCTTATTGACTTTGTGATATAAATATTATAAATAAGTGTACTTTTGATTTTATTGATAGTTTAAATGGATCCTTTAATAATATTTGAAAATTTGGATTTTTCCAATTATTATCTTAATAAACAGAGCTTAAACAACTTAGGCATAAGTTTTATTTATTTGTTTCATGATCATTGTTTTCCACCAGATTTGAGTTATTTGTCTTAGTGTGGATATATGCTTTTACCTGTCTCTTATACACATCTAGATGAGTCTCATTCAGCCATTTCACATTTTCTTTTTTTAGTTGCAAAGAATGTAATAATTTAAGTCTGTGTACTGAGTTGGACAAAAAATTATTTTGGATTTTTCCAGCTCTTATGGAAAAGCCCAAATGAACTTTTTGGCCAACCGAGTATTTGCCTAATTGTGTACTTTGGCTATGCCTCATAAATGTTAATATGAGGTATTCTTATTGACTTTGTGATATAAATATTATAAATAAGTGTACTTTTGATTTTATTGATAGTTTAAATGGATCCTTTAATAATATTTGAAAATTTGGATTTTTCCAATTATTATCTTAATAAACAGAGCTTAAACAACTTAGGCATAAGTTTTATTTATTTGTTTCATGATCATTGTTTTCCACCAGATTTGAGTTATTTGTCTTAGTGTGGATATATGCTTTTACTGGCTTTTAAAACAAGTAACAGATTATGCTAATTAATATGCTCACTAGCAATGTATATATGTATATATACATATCTATGAGGGAGATATTAGCACTTGAGTAATAACCATCATTGATTTACATCACAGATAAATGATAACCCAAATCCTTCACCATACCTACTTTTCTAGCATCATCTTGGGAAACTTCCTAATTCACTAAATGCTGAACAAACTTCAGGGCCTTTATTCATGGTGTTTTTTCCACTTGGAATGTTCTCCTTTGCTCCTTATGCCCTCAGTCTTGCTTATTCTTCAGTTCTCTGCCTAAACTGAATCTCAGTCAGCAGGGACCTGATTTGCTCTTGAAGGTAGCCATTCCTCCAGATCCTTTACTTTCTTCCAGCCCCCTTCTACTGTATTTATCACAGTTCACAAAATTTAAAATATATCTGTTAGAATTTGCTTATTCTCTGTTCCATTTCCTAGGTTTACAGTTCCCTTGAGACTTAGAGATCTTGCCCTTTTCATTCATCATTGTGCATTCAGTTCTGAGTATGGTGTCTAGAAATTAATTAGGTTTAGGTGAATATTTGTTGAATTGTTGGGCAAATGAATAATGAAGACATGAATGACTGGAGGTAGGAGACTCTTTTGTTTTCCTTTTCAGTGAATAACTAAAGGAAACTAAATACATGTAACTAATAATACAATACTTCAGAATTCGTTGTAGTTTCATGCTTTACTATTTTTAAGGTTAGTCAATGCATTATCTAATTAAGAAACATCCAAATTTAAACAAGTGATCGCCAGCTCAATGATAGAGTAGTAGTTTTTTGATTCATCTTGTCATTGTCTTATTTATTGGCATTGAACCAAATAAAATCAGGAGACTATATTTCACCATTAGAAAATCTACGACACAATGAAAATATTTAATCAATTTAATAAAAGTTCTCAAATGATGTATAAGAGAAATGATTATTTTCATAGCAATATTGAAATTTCCGAGTAGTTGCAACTGTAGTAAAAAATTAATTGCGAATGAACTGTGTTTGAAATCTAAGTAATGCATGAATTTTTTTTGACAGAAGATCTTTTTTTGTTAACTGTTATTAACTCTATCCTGAAACAAATAGGATTTTAAACTATTTTAATTCAGTTTTTCTCTGAAGTTTTGTTGGCTCATTACTGTTATCAGGTGTTGGAGAAGACTCTTGAGAGTCCCTTGGACTGCAAGGAGATCCAACCAGTCCATTCTGAAGGAGATCAACCCTGGGATTTCTTTGGAAGGAATGATGTTAAAAGCTGAAACTCCAGTACTTTGGCCACCTCATGCGAAGAGTTGACTCATTGGAAAAGACTCTGATGCTGGGAAGGATTGGGGGCAGGAGGAGAAGGGGACGACCGAGGATGAGATGGCTGGATGGCATCATGGACTCCATGGACATGAGTCTGAGTGAACTCCGGGATTTGGTGATGAACAGGGAAGCCTGGCGTGCTGCATGTGATTCATGGGGTGGCAAAGAGTCAGACACTACTGAGCGACTGAACTGAACTGAACTGATAGTGCTATTAAAGGGTATAATTTTGTGATTGTAACTTATAAAAAACAGATTTATTTGAGTAGTAGGAATGATTTTTTTTTTTCAATTGTGTAGCCAGTTCATCCCTGCATGTCACCATAACAGTCACACTGAAGCCCTAAAGAATTTGGCTGCTCTTGAGTATATAATTCTCAGACATTACTGGTGTTTCTTCTCTTCTTCCTGCTTCCTCTTCTGTTCTGCCTTTCATCTAAAAGAGACACAACCATGAATTTGAACAAAGTGGTGTTTCTATCCTTAAAGAGCTAATGGTTACCTTCAAGTGACCTTCAGAGGTGTCCTGTTTACCACCCTTTTTGTGGATGCTCAGATTTCAGTTCAACTTTACAGGAGATACACATCCACTTTTAATGACAAGGTCCCAGTTGTTCTGATTAATGTCTGTCCCCTAGTCCTGATTGACACCAGCAGGCTGTGGAGGATGACAAATTGTCAGACAAAAGATCAATCTGTTTTCTCCATTAAGTAATGAGGAATGAAAGGGCAGAGGCTTGGGGTGGGGGTGCTTTCTGCAATTACCTGGAGGCCTACTAAAGATGTTTGTAAATCAAGCATGTCAGCAGTATGCATATGCTTATTATACATGCAGTAGTGTGCATGTTTGAGTGATGAGGATCGAATACTCAACAGATACCTTCAACAATAAAACCACAAATAAAAATGATGAGAAGAAAAGTATTGAACTATCTGTGAATGTAAAACTTAGTATCCCCTGGGGATGGTAAGAATACGCTGAGTAAAGAGATGGAAAGTATTAATAAAACCACCAGAATAATAGCCATTTGAAGAATAGGAAACTGCATTAATTATTAGTTATTACCTTTTTTGCAAGTGTCTTTTGATTGACAATGAGGATTCATGGGAATAGCTTGAATTACAAAACATTTGTCATGGAATATAATTCATAAAGACTGTGCCTGGGAATTATCATGGAATATGAATTTTATCCTATTTTGTCAATTCAAAATTCCAAAAGAAGAGAGACCTACAAAAAATAGGTAGTTTTCAGGGAAATGATAGATATATTTTTTATTTTCCTAGATTCAGCAAGCTAGAATTTATATGCCACTTTTTGGTTACACAATGTGCTTATAAAACAGTAAAGAATAAAAGTTTGGGACTTAGAATGGAACTATGCTAACACTATGGTTATTAGGTGACCTTAGAACCTGCCTTCCAGGATGAGTATATAGTATCTTTTTGCTTGTTCTCTTGATTTTACAGTAGACACTATAGTAGGTTTAACCAGAAAGAGAAATTTCTTAGAAAGACAAAAGGAACATTTCTAACTATCTAAGGAACAGGATACAATTACTCCATAGAGACAGATTTTAGCCTGGAGAAGGCAATGGCACCCCACTCTAGTACTCTTATCTGGAAAATCACATGGATGGAGGAGATTGGTAGGCTGCAGTCCATGGGGTCGCTAGGAGTCAGACACAACTTGAGCAACTTCACTTTCACTTTTCACTTTCATGCATTGGAGAAGGAAATGGCAACCCACTCCAGTGTTCTTGCCTGGAGAATCCCAGGGACGAGGGAGCCTAATAGGCTGAATAGACATGACTGAAGTGACTTAGCAGGAAAATTAATCCATCAATCTCTCTCTCATTTGCATTATTCCTTCCTACAATCTCTTCTCTCCTATTCATACAGACTATATATATATATATATATATGATATGTATGATATATATGTGTGTATTATATATATGATCTGATCTATATATATGATCATATATATATGATCTGTATAAAAACCAAATAGGTGTTTTCAATATTTTATCTTAAAAAATAATCTTCTCTCTTTAAATATCCAGCCATATACAGGAACTACTAAATCTATGTTCCAAATTTCCAAACCAAACTTTGGCTAACAACTTAAGTCAGGTGCATAACTAGTTGTGCTAAAAAAAAAGAAAAAAGAAAAGAAAGAAAAGCCAGTTGATTTAAGTGTACCTATGCGCATACAAAGAAGAGACTGTTCCAGAAAATGGGAGACAACTGCTCCCAAAGGGGGCTGCCTTGACAGCCAAAACAGTAAGATTCTCTGATAAGGAATGTTTTTGAAAAATTCCAGTGCAAGTAATAATTGTATACAGACCTTACTTCTCATAGCATTTTAGTTCAAGATCGTCAGTGCCTCTGGGAAAAATGATGACCCCTAAAACAAATCCAAACATATTTGAGATTGTAATAAAATTCTAATTACCAGAAAATTTAAGACCAACACACTTATTTTCATTGTACACTTTTAAGAACATACCTTATTAATTGCAGTGAGAGAAATTCAGTTTTAAAGTTTGGTCTTAAAGGATTATAGATGCCACTGGTGTTTGGAAATGATTTGAGTTAGTCTATATTAAATGGCAACAAAAATTTAAAAAACAAAGCAGCAATGAGAATACACATTATGAGGGACTAAGGGTATTGAATTACTTGCAGAATTTGCTTGTGAGAAGGCTTTAAAAAGTGTAGGTAGAAAACCATTTACTGAAACAAGTTCCTGACTTTTAAATTGCATAATTTCAATTTCAATATATTAAGTTCATTTGAAATGAATGAAAGTCTCAACAAAAGGCTACCATCAAATATATGTGGTGTTTTTATCATGTTTCCTAATTTCTTTTTCTTTTTCTTTCTTTCTTTCTTTATTTATTTTACTTTACAATATTGTATTGGTTTTGCCATACATCAACACGAATCCTCCACAGGAGTACACGTGTTCCCAATCCTCAACCCCTTCTCACCTCCCTCCCCATACTGTCCCTCTGGGTCATCCTAGTGCACCAGCTGCAAGCATCATTTAGTATAAATTTCCTGTGCTCCATAGAAATTTTTCCTGCTGTACTTCCCTCTGTCCTTCCACTCAGACATCTCCATGACCTGAACCAACTGTCAGGGTTCCCAGATATTCTATTTATTTATTTGCCATATAAGGCCACCTCCCAAAACTGAACCAAATGCTAGTTTAAACTACATGTAATCAGAGTTCTTCTGTCTTTGTTAGAGAAACTACTATAATAGAATATTAAACACTGTTTAGAATGAGACAAAACTAATAGTATATGTCAAAAAGAGGGAGAAATCTTGTAAAATTTGCAAAAAAAAGGATGCACTAAAAACTTATCACATGGCTAAAATCTCTTACACTAAGGATTTTTAAATTGTACTTGTGAAGACTCAAGAGAATTTAAGATAATTGGAAAAACATAGTCTTGCATCATAAAAAAAAATCAGTTGGTGAAGATATAGAGAAAGGTAACACTTGTTCACTGTTGGTGGGCTGTCTCTTATACACATCTCCTGATTGACACCAGCAGGCTGTGGAGGATGACAAATTGTCAGACAAAAGATCAATCTGTTTTCTCCATTAAGTAATGAGGAATGAAAGGGCAGAGGCTTGGGGTGGGGGTGCTTTCTGCGATTACCTGGAGGCCTACTAAAGATGTTTGTAAATCAAGCATGTCAGCAGTATGCATATGCTTATTATACATGCAGTAGTGTGCATGTTTGAGTGATGAGGATCGAATACTCAACAGATACCTTCAACAATAAAACCACAAATAAAAATGATGAGAAGAAAAGTATTGAACTATCTGTGAATGTAAAACTTAGTATCCCCTGGGGATGGTAAGAATACGCTGAGTAAAGAGATGGAAAGTATTAATAAAACCACCAGAATAATAGCCATTTGAAGAATAGGAAACTGCATTAATTATTAGTTATTACCTTTTTTGCAAGTGTCTTTTGATTGACAATGAGGATTCATGGGAATAGCTTGAATTACAAAACATTTGTCATGGAATATAATTCATAAAGACTGTGCCTGGGAATTATCATGGAATATGAATTTTATCCTATTTTGTCAATTCAAAATTCCAAAAGAAGAGAGACCTACAAAAAATAGGTAGTTTTCAGGGAAATGATAGATATATTTTTTATTTTCCTAGATTCAGCAAGCTAGAATTTATATGCCACTTTTTGGTTACACAATGTGCTTATAAAACAGTAAAGAATAAAAGTTTGGGACTTAGAATGGAACTATGCTAACACTATGGTTATTAGGTGACCTTAGAACCTGCCTTCCAGGATGAGTATATAGTATCTTTTTGCTTGTTCTCTTGATTTTACAGTAGACACTATAGTAGGTTTAACCAGAAAGAGAAATTTCTTAGAAAGACAAAAGGAACATTTCTAACTATCTAAGGAACAGGATACAATTACTCCATAGAGACAGATTTTAGCCTGGAGAAGGCAATGGCACCCCACTCTAGTACTCTTATCTGGAAAATCACATGGATGGAGGAGATTGGTAGGCTGCAGTCCATGGGGTCGCTAGGAGTCAGACACAACTTGAGCAACTTCACTTTCACTTTTCACTTTCATGCATTGGAGAAGGAAATGGCAACCCACTCCAGTGTTCTTGCCTGGAGAATCCCAGGGACGAGGGAGCCTAATAGGCTGAATAGACATGACTGAAGTGACTTAGCAGGAAAATTAATCCATCAATCTCTCTCTCATTTGCATTATTCCTTCCTACAATCTCTTCTCTCCTATTCATACAGACTATATATATATATATATATAT
>SJYC01133875.1:0-10541 GCA_006408675.1 Madoqua kirkii | reverse complement strand
CTCCACCTTCTTTATGGTCCAACTCTCACATCTATACATGACTCCTGGAAAAACCATAGCTTTGACTATATGAACTGTTACTGGCAAAGTGATGTCTCTGCTTTTTAAAACACTGTCTACGTTTGTCATAGCTTTTCTCCCAAGGAGCTCTTTTTGAGTGGAAACATTTAGCCATCTGTTATCTAAGCAATATTCCAATTTATAATACAATGTTATTAGGTATAATGATCCTCCTGTGCATGAGATTCACTGAACTTGTTAATTTTATAACTCCTTTAACAAATATTCCACCATTTTCCTCTTTGTGATCCTACGGATTATGTAACCCCATGGAATTGTGTCTGACTCTTTGCTAGTCTGCCAGGCTCCTCTGTCCATGGGATTCTCCAGGCAAGAAGATTAGAGTGGGTTGCTGTTTCCTACTCCAGAGGATTTTCCCAACCCAGGGATTGAACCTTGTCTCTTATGTCTCCTGCATTGGCAGGCACATTCACCAGCGCCACCTGGGAAGCCCCTTCCACACACCAGGCCTTGATAATCACCACTTCACTGTCTTGTTTCTCTCAGTTTAGCAGGTTTAGATTCACATATGGAGAAGGCAATGGCACCCTACTCCAGTACTCTTGCCTAGAAAATCACATGGACAGAGGAGCCTGGAAGGCTGAAGTCCATGGCGTCGCTAGGAGTCGGACACGACTGAGCAACTTCACTTTCACTTTTCTCTTTCATGCATTGGCAAAGGAAATGGCAATCCAGTGTTCTTGCCTGGAGAATCCCAGGGACGGGGGAGCCTGGTGGGCTGCCATCTCTGGGGTCGCAGAGTCGGACACGACTGAAGCGACTTCGCAGCAGCAGCAGCAGTAGATTCACATATAAGTGATAAACAGTATTTGTCCTTCTCTGTCAGACTTATTTCACTTAGCATAATGCTCTCAAGTTTCATACAAATTGTTGTAGATGGCAAGATTTCCTTCTTTCTCATGGGTGAATAATATCCCTTGTGTGTGTGTGTATGCATATATATATATTTATATATATTATATAGACTTCCCATATATATATTAGACTTCCCTGGTGGCTCAGACAGTAAAGAATCTGCCTAAAATGTGGGAGACCTGGGTTTATCCCTGGGTTGGGAAGATCCCCTGGAGGAAGGCAAGGCAACCCACTCCAGGATTCTTGCCTGGAGAATTCCATGGACAGAGGAGCCTGGAGGGCTAACAGAGTCAGACATGAATCCATGGAGTCTCAAAGAGTTGGATATGACTGAGTGACTGTGTGTGTGTGTATACATTTATATATATCATACCATCTTCATCCATTCATCTGTTGATAAGCACTTAACTTGTTTCATATCTTGACAGTGAACACACGGGTGCGGTAATCTCTTTAAGATCTGAAGTCAAGGAAATATTTACCAGTAACTAGATATGAGCCACATGTCTGAGAGAATTCACCTGAAGCCCTAGAGAATCAGCAGCTCAGGAGAAACTGAGGTGTGATGGAAACTCTAAAGTGTCTGACTGAATAAGCAAAGATCAGGACTGAGGAAGAGGGCCAGCTGTAAGAAAATCTATCATTTTTGACATAGGAAGTACAGTTAGTTTTTCAACACCCCACAGCACACATACAACACACATACACCTTAAAAGGGAGAAAAGGAGTCAGCTTTACCTCAACCAGATCTAGAGTGCAGAAGATGAGTAGAGGGCAGAGAACAGTTAGGTGCAAATAGCCTAGCTCTTTTTATCCTTTACCACCCGGGCTCTTTCCATCATCTGATAAGTGGAGCATAATACAATCAAGAAAGTAGAAGTCTGTCTTCAGGAGAGGTCTCAAGCAGCTGCAGGCCTCACTGGGGCAATGGGAATTGGCTATAACTTACGATTGTATTGAAAGTTTTGACTGTTTCATTAGACTGGACATTTAATTACTGAATTTAAGAATTGATGACAGCGGGACTGTAAAGCATTCTATTACTTAAAACTAATCAGAGACATGTGGCTCTGCCAAAGTTTTCATCCAGGAGTGTAGAGAAGCTCTGTCTGAATACCATTTAAATGAACAAGGTAAGTTTACTTTTGTCTTAGTCATCATGAATTATATTAGACACCAAAATACCCCATTTGGTAATAACATTTAATGCAATGTATGTGAAACTTGTGGTATTCACTTATTCAACAATGACCTGCTTTGAATACTGTGTGATGATTACATTCCTAAGTATTGGAGATAAAACATGAACTTAACAGAAATAATCCTTCCTGGACTGCTAACAGAGTGTGCAGTACAATGGTAGAGAAAAATAAATAGACTTATTGCTTGATAGCAGAGGTACAGTGCTGTGGGGGTGCTCCAAGAGCGATGGGCATACACAGTAGTATGACTCAATTTGGGCTTGAGTAATGAGAAAAGGGATCCCAAATTAAGATGTATCCAGATAGAGGTTTGAAAGCCACGTAGACAGAAGCCTAATAGGCAGACTGGGAAAGAATTTTCAGGTAGAAGAACTAGTTCTGGAACTGAAAGAGAACATGGGTCATGCAAAGACTTAGAAGTTGAATGGGCACATGAATCCTATTTTAAAAATAGGGTATAGCATGATTCTGGAGAGAATTTCAAAAAATCAGACTGGAAAGAGAAAATCCAGATGAAAAAAAGTAATACAAAAGGTGCTAGCCAAGTTGATTTCATTTTAAGGGCAATCAGCAGTCACTGAGAGATTTTCAAAAGTTAATATATTTGTATATGGAAAAAAGAATTTTCAGAAAATATCAGTGGGCATTTTTGGCACCAGCTGGTGTTAAGGGAGTTATTTTAGGTGAGCAAACAATGTTGTGCTCACATAAGTTAATAGTTTAAATACACATACTGAAACCCTACTGTCAGGAAAATTACAGCTATTTTATTTAATCCTGTTTTGACATGATGAAATGTATTAACCATTTTTGTTACCTTTACCTTAGAGGTAAGAATGCTGAATTACAGAGTGGTAAATATGTAGTTCATGAATGCACACTTAGAAAGTGGTAGAGCAGGAAATAGAGCTCAAATTTTTAACTCCAAAATCTAGACCATTCTGTTACCTACTGCCATAATTCTAGACAATGTGAGGAGAAGCTGAAGCATTTAACTAATGATTAACTAAAGCTTAATCATTTAACTGATTCAAGTTTCACATTCAAGTGAACTCATGTCAGTTTTACTAATCCAAGATCACTTGCTTTTAGCATCCAAAAATTCTTGCACTATTTTCAGTTTTATGGACATGAACTTATAACTACAGTCTACTTTTTCTCCTCAGCTGTAAAATTATTCCCATTTACCCTCTGTAATGTCCATGTATTTGTATGGTTGCTGCTGCTGTTGCTAAGTCACTTCAGTCATGTCCGACTCTGTGCGACCCCATAGACGGCAGCCCATCAGGCTCCCCTGTCCCTGGGATTCTCCAAGCATGAACACTGGAGTAGGCAATCAGCAAATTCTCTTCTTTCTAACAAGATAAATTCAGGCAGCCTTCAAGGCCTTTCTCACACAGTTCTAGTTCTGGGACCCACAGGTTTTATTGCATTACTCCAACAGTAACATTATACTGTAGGCCTGTACATTAGAATGATGTATCATAGTAATTCTAATGCAGTTATTCTAGTATGATTTAGATTGTAATCCTAAGGCATTATCTAGATATAACACTAAAGCAATCTCTGAGGAAATTTTGCTCATTCCAGCCAGGGAAAGGCAAGTCCTATTTCTATTTCATGCATGAATTATTAAATATGTACTTAAAGGGGTAGCAGTCCTTTTAATTTGGCAAAGCTCATGGTTTTAATTGGTAAAATTGACAAATGACCTAAGGTTTGCAGCATCTAGACACAAGGGAAACAAAAGAAAAGGAAGCAAAGAATGCATACTTGGCCTGGAACTGAGCTGTCTTTCTGTGAGTAGGGAAAAAAAAAATCTAGCAATTGTTTGACAGAGCTACCAATTAGTGTCCGACTCCATAGAAGAGATCATAAAGTTGAAGGAATCTCTGCACAATTAAGGGATGTAAACATAGGGGACTTTTAGAAAACACAACTCAAAGAAAATAATGTGTCAGGCCCTTATAAGTGACTGAACAGGCTATTAAAGCAGATGAAAAACCTAGCAGAGCAGTACTTGCTTGCATTAAGACAGAAGCCACCTACGGTTCTCAGATTTTCGTACTTACCATTTCATCTTGTGACATTTAGTTTAACCATATTTTAGTAGAATACAAGGCAGAGGGCAGCTTCTGTTCCATACTCCGGTGCTTCTGAGATTACCGCCTCATCCTTGAAGCTAACTCTGTATTCTTCAGAACAAAAGATGCAAAAAAAGAGAAGTAGTATGTCAACAGAATACAGATAAACAATTTAGAACATCCAGACCCCCAAAGAACAGAAATTATACGGCTGTTTTACTTTTGCAGTATAGATCCAGGTAAAAGACCCAAGTCTGTAGAGTCACAGTCTTTGCAAAGTCTGAGTCACTTTCAGGATAAATTGTAAGGTGTTTTTTCCTTTTTTGTTTTAATGCTAGTTCAGAAAAGTTTAAAGAAAAACAATATAGACATCCCTATAAAGAAAGAAAGAAAGTTGCTCAGTTGTGTCTGACTCTTTGCAAGTCCATGGGCTGTAGCCTACCAGGTTCCTCTGTCCATGGGATTTTCCAGGAAATAGTAGTCGAGTGGGTTTCCACTTCCTTCTCCAGGGGATCTTCCTGACCCAAGGATCGAACCCAGGTCTTCTCACATTGTAGGCAGATGCTTTACCATCTGACCCACCAGGGAAGTCAGAGAGAATTCTTAACTATTTGCAATATCTCTTTGTGTACAAGGGAGACACACATACACACACATGTGCACACAACTATAGTTGTTTTGTTGCTGAACAATTTGAAAAGAAATTGCAGCTGTAAGTATATTTTAAATCCTTCAGCATGCATATCCTAAGGAAAAGGACTTTCTCCTACATAATTAATTGTGGATAGGACATATACTTCCAACAACTAAGAAAATTAGCCAGTATATAATACCTAATACTGACAGAATACTCAAGTTTTTTCAGTTGTCTTTGGTTTACTTTCCAAATGAGAATCCAATCAAGGTCCACATATTTCATTTTTAAATAATCAATTTTCTTTTTCAGAGCAGGCTTGGGTTTATAGCAAAACTGAACAGAAAGTACAGGACAGTTCCAACATATTTATTTTTTAAAATAATTTTATTTTTGGCTGTGCTGGATCTTTGCAGCTGCGCGGGCTTTTCTTTCGTTGCGGAAAGCAAGGGCTGCTCTCTGGCTGTGGCGCGAGGGCTTCTCATCGAGGCGGCTTCCCTTATTGTGGGGCACAGGCTCTAGGTACATAGGCTTCAGGAACCACAGCACGTGGGCTCAGGGGTGTGGCTCCTGGGCTCCCGAGCGGCTCAATAGTTGTGGCCAACAAGGCTTAGTTACTCTGTGGCATGTGGGATTTTCCTGGAATCCATGGATGGAACCCATGTCCTCTTCATTGGCAGTCCTCTACATGTACCGCTGAGCTACCTGGGACACCTTCCAAAATACAATAAAAAAAAAAATTCCCTTAATCCATTTTAATCTAAAATGTACTCCTCACTTTTTAAAATTCCATGGCCTTTTGAAGAAACCAAGGTTTTATAGAAGGCCTCACAGTCTGGGTTTGTCTAATATCTAGTGGTATCATGTAATATGTAACCCTGTTTACCTTATTTTCTATAAATAGAAATAGATAGCTCTAAGGGCTTATTTTCACGTTAAATTTTTTTCACAACACTACTTTATTTATAGGAGATGCTTTATAATTGCATCACATGAGGAGGCATAGATGTCAGCTTCTCACAATATTAATGATGATAAGTTGGATAACTTGTTTAAAGTGATAAGCTAGGTTTCCATAGTTTAAAAGTCTGGTACTCCCCTGTGTGATTTATGAATAATCTCTGGGGTGATACCTTGTCACTGTGGGAATATTTTTTCCCTCAAGAACTTTTAAATCCAGTGGTTTTCCATGCATTGATAAAGCATGACTGAAACAATCACAGAGATTTGAAATTGATAATTTAATAATTCTCTCATTCATTTTACATTTATTAACTGGCATTACTCTGTAAAGAGTTTTTCCTAATCAGCACTTTGTGATTTTAAATATAAATTATTTGATTGAATCCTTGGGAAAAAAGTGTTGAAGGATTACTTTCAGGTATAAACAGTAGGATAAGACTAACTGGAGCACTGGAAGGAGCAGGTGAATATTTACCTTTTTTTTTTTTTTTATAAAATTTTGTATTGTTTTACAATAAATTGGGCACACATAAATACTGTAATCAAAAATTAAAAGACTGGAAATTGATCATTCCAATTTCAAGTGCCATTTAATTACTAAGTTTACGAATAAAAATCTATAGTTTTGAGTATTTAATGTGTGCTGGCCAATCTGTAAGTTAACAACTATCTTTGCGAGTAGAAATCACCGTTTTGCAGAGGAGAAAGTAGATAAGAAAATGTATACAGTTAAACATATTGTCAAATACTTAATTACTGATTAAGTTTCAGAGCCAAATTAGAACCTAAACACTTCTCTCTTCAAGAAAGCTTTGCTTTCTGTAGTTTTCCTTATTAGCTCTCTTCCATGGAACCATAAATTTCACATCAAACTTTTCAATGCATAGAACTAAGGTGAACTTAGAATCTTTTGAAAGAAAATGGCTTTGATTAGCTTGTTAGAATGTACTCAGAACTTGATTTTATTTAGTTATGATGAAGGCAGCAGATCAAGACACTATTGCTACTCACGGCTCCAAGAGAACGAGGCATGCCAACCACTCAGGGCCATATGGGGAAGCGCTCAAATTTGTCAGGTATCAAATGAACTGGCATGAGCCAGAGGCTTTTTTGTGGTTTTTATGGGAAGAAATAGGCCAAGCAAAGTAGGAAAGCTGAGGTGGTTTAGGATTGGATAGTTTGAATAATTTCAGGGATCTCTGGACTGTATGGCTTCCCAGGTGGCTCAGTGATAAAGAATCCACTGCCCAGTGCAGGAGATGCAGGCCTGATCCCTGGGTCAGAAAGATCCCCTGGGAAAGGCAATGGCAACCTACTCCAGTATCCTTACTTGGGAAATATCGTGGACAGAGAAGCCTGGTGGGCCACAGTTCATGAGGTCTCTAAAGAAATGGACACACTTTAGTGACTAGGCAACAACTGGATGGTATGGGTGGTTGCTAGTGGGCTGATACCTGAACCTGAGTGATTTAAGGCAGGAGGACAGAACACACAGCACATAGTGTCCTGGGATTGCAGGATTACAATAAAAGGAGATAGACCAGGGATATTCACTTGGGACTGATTGCTTTGCACTTAAAAGTTGTGTTTACTGGCAGATTGTTTGCTATTTCTGCGAATTAGCTCTCCCTGAAAGGGTCAATCACCCTCTGAGTCTGCAAAGTCCTAAGATGGCAAGACATAATAAAATATATCAAATTTAAAACCATATTAGTACAATTAGCAGTAGGCATGTTGAAAAGTTAAGAAACTATGATGAACAGGTTAGAATTCCCTAGAATGTTATTCAAAATTGTGAGATTCTACACTTGTTAACACATAACCAAAAGTAATGCAAACTTATTAAAGAGAATGTGTTAATGAACAAATGTTAATTTCATATCAAATGATATGGCTGTTAAGCACTGGATTTTATTTTTAATCAATGAAGAAACATAAGATACATATGCTCAGTTCAGTTTAGTCGTTCAGTTGTGTCCGACTTTTTGCAACCCCATGGACTGCAGCACACCAGGCCTCCCTGTCCATCACCAACTCCCAGAGTTTACTCAAACTGATATCCATAGAGTCAGTGATACCATCCAACCACCTCATCTTCTGTCGTCCCCTTCTCCCCCTGCC
This sequence comes from Madoqua kirkii, assembly GCA_006408675.1. Classification (NCBI taxonomy): domain Eukaryota; kingdom Metazoa; phylum Chordata; class Mammalia; order Artiodactyla; family Bovidae; genus Madoqua; species Madoqua kirkii. The sequence goes on along the minus strand of SJYC01133875.1, from coordinate 2,601 downwards.
TTCAATCTTTCCCAACATCAGGGTCTTTTCAAATGAGTCAGTTCTTCACATCAGGCAGCCAAAGAATTGGAGTTTCAGTTTCAGCATCAGTCCTTCCAATGAATATTCAGGACTCATATCCTTTAGGATGGACTGGTTGGATCTCCTTGCAGTCCAAGGAACTCTCAAGAATCTTCTCCAACACCACTGTTCAAAAGCATCAACTCTGTGGCACTCAGCTTTCTTTATAGTCCAACTCTCACATCTATACATGACTACTGGAAAAATCATAGCCTTGACTAGATGGACTTTGTTGGCAAAGTAATGTCTCTGCTTTTTAATATGCTGTCTAGGTTGATTATAGCTTTTCTTCCATATGTACATAATAAGATAATATACATATATAAATATATTAGGAAGATTTTGCTCCTAATATAACTATAATTTTACTTTTAGAGAAACCTAAATATTACTTGGGCTTCCCAAGTGGCTCAGTGGTAAAGAATCTGCCTGCAATGTAAGACAAGAAGATTCAATCCCTAGATCAGGAAGATTCCCTGACAAGGAGATGGTAGCCCACTCTAGTATGCTTCCCTGGTGGCTCAGTGATAAAGAATCTGCCTGCCAATACAGGAGATCTGGGTTTGATCCCTGGATTGAAAAGATCCCCTGGAGAAAGAAATGGCAACCACTCCAGGGTTTCTTGCCTGGGAAATCCCATGGACACAGGAGTCTGGCAGTCTCCTCCATGGGGTCATAAACAGTCCTCCAGGGTTTCTTGCCTGGGAAATCCCATGGACAGAGGAGTCTGGCAGTCTCCTCCATGGGGTCATAAACAGTCAGTCATGACTTAGTGACTAAGCAACAGCAACAAAAATATTACTTGCATTAAACTATCAGCAATTTGGGAGTTTAATTTATTGTACTGGATATTAGCATATGGGTACTAGATGTCCCTATACTTTCTTTCAAGAGGTTAATGTTTGTAAGTACTTTACCTATAGTTTGGATGCCACGTGAACAGTTTGTATTCTTTACCATATTGTCGTGATAAGATGTACCGTTTAATAACTATAATTTTACTTTTAGAGAAACCTAAATATTACTTGGGCTTCCCAAGTGGCTCAGTGGTAAAGAATCTGCCTGCAATGTAAGACAAGAAGATTCAATCCCTAGATCAGGAAGATTCCCTGACAAGGAGATGGTAGCCCACTCTAGTATGCTTCCCTGGTGGCTCAGTGATAAAGAATCTGCCTGCCAATACAGGAGATCTGGGTTTGATCCCTGGATTGAAAAGATCCCCTGGAGAAAGAAATGGCAACCACTCCAGGGTTTCTTGCCTGGGAAATCCCATGGACACAGGAGTCTGGCAGTCTCCTCCATGGGGTCATAAACAGTCCTCCAGGGTTTCTTGCCTGGGAAATCCCATGGACAGAGGAGTCTGGCAGTCTCCTCCATGGGGTCATAAACAGTCAGTCATGACTTAGTGACTAAGCAACAGCAACAAAAATATTACTTGCATTAAACTATCAGCAATTTGGGAGTTTAATTTATTGTACTGGATATAGCATATGGGTACTAGATGTCCCTATACTTTCTTTCAAGAGGTTAATGTTTGTAAGTACTTTACCTATAGTTTGGATGCCACGTGAACAGTTTGTATTCTTTACCATATTGTCGTGATAAGATGTACCGTTTGCTCCAAAACAAAGTAAAAAATATTTATTACACGTTCACTCTCATGTATTTATTAGTTTTAGTAGGAGTCCTGTTATTGGCATAGAGTGAGAGTTCTACATTTATCAAATGTCAGTGGCAAAGATGTGCAATTTACAGGGTCTTAGATGGCTTCCATCTGGGTAGCACTGGAGCATCTGCCAGTGCATATGATCAAGCAGAGGACTCAGAGAGCAAGTGCTGAAAAGCAGCAGTCTGACTCTTGTTCTGTTGGATAAACAGAATATTTTTGGCTCCACCAACATATCAGTGGAACTAAAATAAATTCGCAGCAATCAAATCAGCTTCTAAAAAAAGCTACAACTTTATTTTTAACAGTGAGCATATTAATATGGAAATGGCAAATGATAAGAAATCACTTTTCTAGAATTTAAATGTCACTGTTAACTGCATCTATGATAAGCTTCAGAAACCTTCTGCTCTGAATAACCATATCTATAGAAAGGTGTACCCATTATTCATTTCTTTGTGCTTTAGTCTGAAGCTCTGCAAAATGGAGCAAATAATACCAAAATCAGTTTTAATATGAGAATTAAGATTTTGCAATGTGTTTCAATAGAAGATGCACTGATCATTGGTTAGCTTCATTCATTGGCCCCTGAAAAGGACTGCATATTACAAAATCATGGAGAAAAAGAGATATTCTATAAAGCATACATGTACAGAGGTCAATTCATATAAACAATGTCCACTTGTATTTGTTTCATATATATATATTTCTTTTAGATTTCTTTTGCTTTTAATATTAATTTTTACTTATTTTAGTCCAAGTTATTTTACTTTCAAGTATTTTTACCAACCTGTCCTTTTTGCCTATCTCATAATAAATTAATTTTACAAAGATGCAAAAAGTAAGAAAATATGTTTTAGGCTTTATCTTTCTAT
>SJYC01133874.1:0-18725 GCA_006408675.1 Madoqua kirkii | reverse complement strand
ATACCATGTGCATTTTATTATGAAGACTTAAATATGGAAAAAAAAAAGCAGAGTAGGACAGGGACTCTTATATAATCTATAAACCTATATACTAAAGTTTTCCACATTTAATTGATAGATGTGTTTTACCTTCTTATTAATTTTTTTCTTTGTGAAGCATTAAAACACAAATCACCTATGCCATGCCAATAGCTACTTTAGTTTGCATCTTTAAAATCATGAATATTCTCTTGAATAATAATAAAGACGTCACATCTAAGAACATTAATGTTAGTCTGTTTTCTTTCTCTAGTTTTAAACAAATGGACTTCAGAGTAAAAGTAAACTTTTACTTTTATGGACTCTATTCTACAATTGCTCTGAATCATATTGCAGGTACAAAATATTACTTTACACTCTTCTAAGTGAAAATAATTATTTGTAGCCCTGAAAGTATGCTTTCAGTCATGTCTGACCCCATGGACTATCACTGCCCGGGCTCCCCTGTCCCTGGGATTCCCCAGGCAAGAAGAATGGAGTGAGTTGCCATTTCCTTCTCCAGGGGATCTTCCAGATCCAGAGATGGAAGCCACATCTCTTGCATCTCTTGCACTGGCAGGCAGATTCTTTTACCACTGTACTACCTGGGAAGGCCATAGCCCTGAACGTATATACTACATATTCATAGTAGAGCCAAGCACTAGTATAGAACACAGATTTAAAGATTCAAGTGCCACCTTTTAAAACCATGTGCATAGTCTCCAATGCATCATAAAATATTAGAATGTATAAATTATTTTAATGATAATTTAGGGTGTAATGACAAATTCAATTCAGAGATAAATATTTAGGTCAAGCTTATCCTCACTTCATTATAGATCTGACCAACTGAGGAAAAAAAAAAGAGATCAATCAATGGCATATCTGCTTAACAGTCCTAGTGGGGATTCTGATTTCTGAAAGCATTACTTTTGGCCCCTTAATTATTAATATTTTAATTGTGTGAGTACCTTTATTAGACTATGTAAAATTATCATTATAAGAACACACAGGCAAAATCTGTATAAAGCTAGCATTTCTAATGATTCTCTGACAGGTGGGATCATGTCAAGAAAGCCCAAGTTATCCTATGTTTTCCATTTTTGAAGTGTTTCAATCAAGGAAATGAAAGAAATATACAAGTGTTCATGGCTTAGTGTGAACAAAGGACAGGGAAGCCTGTCCTTCCAATGATTTCAGCCTTCAGGCAATGCATGGGTCTCAAGAATATGCCCCACAGCAGCTGAAACCAGGAGAACCTCTAGGAATCTTTCAGCAACTCATATGGAAGCTATTTGAATACTATAAACCACTGCTAAGAAATAAATAGGCTGGGGAAACCATTAAATGGCATATGAACAAATATTAGAAGATTATGTAATTCTGAGTAATACTCAGAAAATCTAAGGTGGCAAATAATGACTTCCAGGACTTTCTACCTAAGTTATCTATAGTGTGATGTGTGAAGCTGTCTACCTGGTATCTACCTTTCAGGGGGGCAGGCATACTGCTTTGCTCCCTCAGTTGACTCCATCTTCTTCCAGACACTCACTTTTCTAACTGACTGGGAAGCTGCTCAGAAAACCAAGTGATGTCTCCTCTCTCTCACTTCCTACTACTTCTTCAGTCTCAGAGTAATTTCTTCTTACAGATTTTTGTTACTCATAAAAATCGTTTCTACTAAAATAATTTCAGTAACTGTAAGATTGTATAAAGAAAAAAATGTTTCTAGCAATTTCTTCCTGGTGCTCTGAAAATAACTGTACCAATTAATTGAACATCTAAGAGTTAAACACTTTTGGAGAAGTATTTGGCTACCCTCTTTGAATGGGGTCACTGGGAGGAGAGGAGGGACACACATACAGTGTAATAGCTTTGTGAATTCGTCTACTGTGTCTGCTGGAGTAGAAATGATGAGATTGGGAGAGTGTATCACGGGGTGGAATAGAAATGATAAAAATAAAGGGGGAAGAGATAATCATTACTTTTCTATGTTGTATATGTAGAAAAGCTACAATGCACTGTGGTCTTATGTGTGAGAGAGATTCTGAATGCTTCAGACCCAAGGCATAAATTCTGGCTGGGTTTCATAGTTTCACCAGATGCCCTTCATGGGAACTGGTGACTCTCAAATCCTTGATCTTGTTTCAGATTCTGAGGGCACAGAGACAAGGCACTTCTTAAATAATGCAACTAGTGCAATCTCCTAGATAAATGGCAAATTAATCATCTCTAAATCCTTGTTTTTTGAAGACTTGTGCATTTTTAAAGAAGACAGAGTAAATTGTTTAGTGACTTGGTACCATTGATTTTCATTATGGATGGTGTTGGCTGGGTCTGTGTCAGGTCATCAGGGAGAGATAGCCTTTGCATAGCTAAATGAAGTGGGAAAAGAGGCACTTCTTGTTTCAGACTCAGGAAAAGAAACTCAGTCATAAAGAAGTTTTGCATGACCTTCCTTTAAGAACAACTTTTTCCCACAGCGCAGATTTTAGGGAATGATAAGAATCTCTCAGCACAGATAGCAACAGGATGTCTCAGCTTCAGTGGTGCAAAAAAATTCCCCACGTGGGACAATTTTAAAGAAAGATGAGTCTGGAACAATATGAACAGGATAATTTAAAATATTCTATTGAAACCCATAGTGAATTGCATGTCTATGGTTGAACATGTTTAGAATAGAACAATCAAACAAATGAACACTGCTTGCTTTAGCTTATGCAGAGAGCAGAAGTTTTGTGTTTTCAAAAGTTCCACTTAAGTTAGGTTTTCTGTGGTCTGATGAAGGTTTAACCACACATTTCATCTCCCAAGGCAGAATTCGTTACAGTTAAAATGCCTCTTGTTAGTCCCAAGATAGCTATTCTTTTCTGGATGGAATTCTCACACATTTGACTTGGACATAAAGTTGTTTTCAATTTCTACCCAAATTTCTCTCATCCTTCTCCATTTTGCTGAAAGGTTGGTTAAACTTTATTCACTGTTGATTCAGCCTTTTTTTTTTCAATGTAACCAACCTTATTTATTTATTCCCCAACCCAGATTTATTTAGTTTATATAAGACTTCAGCTTCAGCGTTTCTGTAAATGAAGTGTTTTCAGAGACTTCAATCTTTTTGAAATGAAATCTATAATTTTTGTGCTTCACAATGGTGCTTTTGCTGTTGTTTTTTTTTTTTTTTTTTTTTTTACAAGAAATCACACAGTTGTCATATTGTGACAACTCATTGAATTACTCCAGAGGAAACTGTAGCTCTTAAAGGATTTTCAACTTGATTTTTTTTTAGATATATGCCAGAGCAACTCCTTTTTTTAATGATAACTAAATGATTTGAGTCAGTGAGCTGTTACACAGTTTAGCAGAAAGAGAGGAGTTGTGCCTGGCTGGAATGAGGTATTTGTGAGATTTAGCCCTTCTAATCTATGTGATAATTTTCTTCTGAATATAGTGATCAATAGCTATTAAATAAATATATAAATTAAAAACATATTAAAAACACTCCCAGATAATGGCAAACAAATCTTACTAGATGAGATATTATGATACAATATATTCAGAAAATGTCATGGTAATTTTAGAGGGTATAAAGGTTTTTGATTCACTAATTATGCCTTATATAAAGTTTAATCAAGGCCTGTTTAGAAGACAGTTAATAGTACTTAATACTTTTTTTGGTCCACATCATAAAAACAGTCCCAAGATATCAAATAATGATTTTAATTTTCATCAGGTCAGTGAAGAAGGGTTTTAATATTCCCTTGGATATCCATTTGAATGTTGTTCTCCAGAGAGGAAAGTAACATTGTGATTCCAATCTAAAATGCCTAATCCTCAGAATATCCTAAGAAGTGTTAAGTTTTCATGACAGGAGATCACTTTTTTACATTCATCAATTACCATTCCAGGGAACCTCTCTCAGTTATGAGAACTCAGGCAGGCACTTTTAGAGAGCAGGAAAGGTAGAGTCTAACTTCATTTGCTTGCAAATTATTTGTACGTTATCATTTTGCCTTTATGTTTAATATTATGACTCTTTTTGTCTCTTAGTTGCAAATTTTTGTCCTGCATAGTATGAAAAATAATTCATCAGGAGTATTCCCAGAAATTCATATAATAGTTTTGATATATAAAAAGTTTAACAGTAAATGATTCTCTTCTTTTAAACGTATCTATATCAAAAACAATGGTATGAATTAAATATTGGTAATTGGTGATGTAAATTATTTATCAGCAATTTACTGGTGAAAAATTTAGAATACGTATGTAATATATGCCATGTATATTCTCTATATATAATTCTAAAATATTCTATACATGTAATTCCATATATATTACATACTTATATATTTATTATTAGAGGTGTTGATTATATGGGGAAAATAATGTTGATGGGGTACCTCAGAAGTTTCATATGAAGCAGAAACCAAATGTGTGTGCACTTGTATATTTCTGTATTTAAGAGAAAATTTACACATTTTCAGAATTCAGGATGCATACTGAGGCCTAGACATTAAGAGTGAGAGCAGGTGGTAAGCACACTTATAGTGTCAATGAAGGTATCAGAGGAGAGGAGGAATCCCAATGGTGAAGTTTGGAAGATGAGTTCAAGAGCATGACATATGATAGCAATTGCCTGGTTAAATTTTGGATGTTAGTAGTTTTTATAAGTTCTTGTGACCTCAAGGCAAAAGTAGACAGATTTTTCAGGGCCAGAGGATGATTTGAGTGATAGGGATTTGAGAAAAAGAAAAAATTTGGGTATTTTGAAGTCAAGTAAACTGTCTTAAAAATCCTAATATATAACATATATAGTTTACTAGAGAAAATCTTATCAAATGACTGGAGCTGGCTCCTACTTGTCCTTAGATAAGTCTAGTCTTTCTCATAACATTCCAGTTACACATGCTACTTGTGGTCTCCATTTGTAGACTATATGCTCTTTGAGGATAATGTTCATTATTCATCTGATTCATTTACAAGTGAATTGTCATGGTTTATTAATATGATGAACATTTGAGTTAGAGAAAATTTGGATTTCACTTCCTAAGACTCTATTTATTAGTTGCTTGAATGTAGGCAAATTAGTTGAACTCTCTGAAAATCATAGTCCTTAGATTACGTTGCAGAATTGTTGTGAGTATTAGGGAGAATGTCAATAAAGGAGTTGAATGTATTCCATCCATAGGTTTAATAGCTAGTAGATATATTGGGCATCGACAGTGTCTGACTCCTGTCAGTTCAGTTCGGTTCAGTCGCTCAGTCGTGTCCGACTCTTTGTGACCCCATGAATTGCAGCATGCCAGGCCTCCCTGTCCATCACCATCTCCCGGAGTTCACTCAGACTCACATCCATCGAGTCAGTGATGCCATCCAGCCGTCTCATCCTCTGTCCTCCCCTTCTCCTCCTGCCCCCAATCCCTCCCAGCATCAGTGTCTTTTCCAATGAGTCAGCTCTTCTCATGAAGTGGCCAAAGTACTGGAGTTTCAGCTTTAGCATCATTCCTTCCAAAGATATCCCAGGGTTGATCTCTTTCAGAATGGACTGGTTGGATCTCCTTGCAGTCCAAGGGACTCTCAAGAGTCTTCTCCAACACCACAGTTCAAAAGCATCATTATTTTGTACTCAACTTTCTTCACATTCCAACTCTCACATCCATATATGACCACAGGAAAAACCATAGCCTTGACTAGATGGATCTTACTTGGCAAAGTAATGTTTCTGCTTTTGAATATACTATCTAGATTGATCATAAGTTTTCTTCCAAGGAATGAGCATCTTTTAATTTCATGGCTGCAGTCACCATCTGCAGTGATTTTGGAGCCCCCCAAAATAAAGTCTGACACTGTTTCCCCATCTATTTCCCATGAAGTGATGGGACCGGATGCCATGATCTTCATTTTCTGAATGTTGAGCTTTAAGCCAACATTTTCACTCTCCTCTTTCACTTTCATCAAGAGGCTTTTTAGCTCCTCTGCACTTTCTGCCATAAGGGTGGTGTCATCTGCATATCTGAGGTTATTGATATTTCTCCCGGCAATCTTGATTCATGACACTGTTTCCCCATCTATTTCCCATGAAGTGATGGGACCGGATGCCATGATCTTCATTTTCTGAATGTTGAGCTTTAAGCCAACATTTTCACTCTCCTCTTTCACTTTCATCAAGAGGCTTTTTAGCTCCTCTGCACTTTCTGCCATAAGGGTGGTGTCATCTGCATATCTGAGGTTATTGATATTTCTCCCGGCAATCTTGATTCTGCCTGTGTTTCTTCCAGCCCAGCATTTCTCATGATGTACTCTTCATAGAAGTTAAATAAGCAGGGTGACAAGATACAACCTTGACGTACTCCTTTTCTTATTTGGAACCAGTCTTTTGTTCCATGTCCAGTTCTAACTGTTGCTTCCTCACTTGCATACAGATTTCTCAAGAGGCAGGTCAGGTGGTCTGGTATTCCCATCTCTTTCAGAACTTTCCACAGTTTACTGTGATCCACACAGTCAAAGGCTTTGGCATAGTCAATAAAGCAGAAATAGATGTTTTTCTGGAACTCTCTTGCTTTTTCCATGATCCAGTGGATGTTGGCAATTTGATCTCTGGTTCCTCTGCATTTTCTAAAACCAACTTGAACATCAGGGAGTTCACGGTTCACGTATTGTTGAAGCCTGACTTGGAGAATTTTGAGCATTACTTTACTAACATGTTAGATGAATACAATTGTGTCATAGTTTGAGCATTCTTTGGCTTTGCCTTTCTTTGGAATTGGAATGAAAACTGACCTTTTCCAGTCTTGTGGCCACTGCTGAGTTTTCCAAATTTGCTGACATATTGAGTGCAGCACTTTCACAGCATTATCTTTCAGGATTTGAAACAGCTGTACTGGAATTCCATCACTTCCACTAGCTTTGTTCATAGTGATGCTTTCTAAGGCCCACTTGACTTCACATTCCAGAATGTCTGGCTCTAGGTGAGTAATCACATCATCATGATTATCTGGGTCATGAAGATCTTTTTTGTACAGTTATTCCATGTATTGTAGATACTCTATTTATCCTTCTCTAAATATACTTGATTCACTGAATGGCTTAGTTTGGATTCATTCAATAGTAGAGACAGAGACAAAGAAGTAGTTGTACCTGTTCCCATCCTCGTGGGATTTAACTATCCTGAACATCTGGAATAAACAAGTCCTGCGCATTTGGAGAAGGTCAGTGCAGAAATGCAAACAATAGACTCTGGAAGAATCTGTCAATATATGCGGAACTGTCTAGTGCTGTTGTGTTGAAATCACAGCAGCTTTAGTGCAAACTCCTGGGTATCTGTAGGTGGCAGGAGACGTCTGCAAGGCCACCCCATTCACCTCCCCTCTCCTGCCTCCTCCACCTTCTTCTTTCAACCTGGCTTCTTTTCCTCCCTTGAAATCTTTGATGTTAATACTTGAATCTGAAGTTCTGTGTCTCTATAGGAGGTTTTGCTTCCCTGGTAGTGCAGAGGTTAAAGCGTCTGCCTACAATGTGGAGACCTGGGTTTGATCCCTGGGTCAGGAAGATCCTCTGGAAAAGGAAATGGCAACCCACTCCAGTATTCTTGCCTGGAGAATCCCATGGATGGAGGAGCTTGGTGGGTTACAGTCCACGGGTCGCAGAGTCGGACACAATTGAGCAACTTCACTTTCACTTAGTGGAGTATGGTACATAGCACAAGGAAGAGTCTCTACAACAAATAAATCATGACAGTTGTGTTTAGAATTTCAAAAGCAGAAATATTAGAAGAGGGGAGGTGGTTTTTTGCTTTATATCTGTATTCTGCATACCTAGCATAGTTCTTGGCTCATATTAGATATTTTAAAAGTTTCTGATTTAAAATATATTAATCTACTAATAGTGTCCTACAGAACTGCCAACAAGTGCATGCTTATATTTTATGGTAAAGGGCAGTGTACCATTCTTCTTAATTAGCTCAGCATATTGACTGACACTGTTGCTGAAGTAATCCTCATAACTCTTTTGGCTTTTAATTACTATCGTAATACATTTTGAATTACGTAAATGTAATATTCTTAGTCATTAATCAATGATAAAAGCCCACAGTATTATAGAGTATATAAAACATCTTTTGTGATTATATAAATGCTATTTTATAGTAGAGTTCTAAAGGATTTATTTTCATAAGAACTTGCAAATACAAAAAGGCCATTTAACAGAAAGGAAAACAATTATGAAAATTCTCTCTTGACAGCAAGTTATTTGTATCACTTGTAAGATGATACCTTTTTACTTAGATATGTCCTAATAAAAGAAGCCCTCTCCAAACATGTATACATAGGATGCTGTTATTTTAACTATTACCTGGTTTATGTAATTTTTATTTTTATTGTTTCTATCATCTTTTCAGAGAAAAATATTAAGACGTCATAGTATTCCACTATGAATTAACATGGCTTCTCTTATATACAGCTTTGTGTTTTGGTTTCTATGAGCTTTCACAAGGAATGTCTAAGCCTAGCAGTTCTGTGCAGTACAGCTATCTTTTTTAACAAACAAATTTCTCAAGAGTGAATCATGGTCATTCTTGCACACTAGATCTTCCCACTGTGAGAAGAAAAGGTGCAACCACCAGTCATCTTATAGGAGAAAGGGGAGTTGTTAGAATATATGCCAAATGTATTGTCTTTCAAATAGCAGAGTAGAAGTATGGTGTTTGGAGAAACAGTGTCAGCAGTATAGGGCAGCATTACCTCTTGCAAAAACACATACAAACTCAAAAGCAAGATACTGGAAAGGTGATAATCTTTCTGATCCTCAGAACGCTCTGTGTTAGTTTCATTGTGTGGCTGAGTGTTATTTTTTTCTTTTGTTTATTTAAGAATCAAGATACCAGATAAATCACTAAACCAGGAATGAATTTGAAATTAAGATCACTGAAGTTTTTCTCATGCCAATAAAATCCCTCACTGCAACCCCTAATAATACGTGTGTCTAGTTCATAAAATACACTGACTAAAACATGTTGAAAAAAATTCAAACAAGTACACTTAGAATAATAAATATTGATGATACTAAGCTTCCTCATTATCTGTTTATTTTAATATAATTGACAACTGCTTTATCATTTTTTTCAAATTTATCTTAATACAGAAACAAAAATGTAGATAGATAAATTAGTGTCTGGGACATTTGAATGCTTCTTTGTAAACAAACACGGCTTTGTAATAACAATTGTGGAGTGATTAATTCAAAAGGCTAATGACCTCATAGAAGATGCAGTTTTATGCTTGAAATTATAACGGATGCCACGTAACATACCACTCAAACAACCTTCCTGTTTCTCTCTTGTTAGGCTATGGGGATTACAGACACATTCTTGTGGTTCAGTTGCATCCAGTTAGGCCCATTAACAGGAATGTCTTTTCACTAGGTATGAAGCTGCAGTTTCTAATCACAGAATGTCTTTTCACTAGGAAAAGATACATCTTAAAGTCAGTAGAGGTTTTTAAAAGTCAAGAGAAGTTTTACCAAGTGTCCAGGAGCAGCATCTCAAAGGAGAAACTGAACGGGACGGGGACCAAAGGGAGAAACTGTAGGAGAAACAATAGGATGGGGACCAAGTTATGTAGAATTCAGGAGGCACAGGCTGTCTTCAACACACTGTTAACTCCCGCTCTGTTGTTCCATCACCTGGCCTCAGAGCCTTTCAGTTTGCTTTCCGTTTTAAATTTCTTTGGGCTCAAATGCCCTTTTTCCCCCTTCACCTCTATTTCCCAGCAGAAGATTGAAATAAATAGAGGTGAGCAAGTCTAGAAAACATTGCAGAGTTTGTGTTAGTATTTTAGCAGGAAGAGCTTTTTCATTCAGGAGGCACAGGCTGTCTCAACACACTGTTAACTCCCGCTCTGTTGTTCCATCACCTGGCCTCAGAGCCTTTCAGTTTGCTTTCCGTTTTAAATTTCTTTGGGCTCAAATGCCCTTTTTCCCCCTTCACCTCTATTTCCCAGCAGAAGATTGAAATAAATAGAGGTGAGCAAGTCTAGAAAACATTGCAGAGTTTGTGTTAGTATTTTAGCAGGAAGAGCTTTTTCTGCAAGACTGCAATAAAAAGAATTACAGTCTATATTCTTCTAAAGCTGCTTTCGGACTCCTTCGAGCTCTGATCTAATAAGAGAAGCCCTCTCTAAAGATCTCTTCCCTAACCATCCGGGGAACCTCCTTTTGGCTCCTTTTCAATTATTCTTGCAATTAGCATTTTGATTCTTTGTTCTTGTTATTCAGTCACCAAATTGTGTCTGACTCTTTGGAACCCCAGGGACTGAAGCCCACCATACTTCCCTGTCCCTCATCATCTCCTGGAGTTTGCCTTGGTGATGCCATCCAACCATCTCATTATCTGTCACCCTCTTTTTCTGCCTTCAGTTTTTCCCAGAATTAGGGTCTTTTCCAATGAGTCAGCTGATAGCATCAGGTGGCCAAAGTTTTGGAGCTGCAGCTTCAGCATCAGTCCTTCCAAAGAGTATTCGGTGTTGATTTCCTAAGGATTTACTGTTTTAATATCCTTGCTTTCCAATTTTTTATTCTGATTTTCCAAATTTTGATACTACCTATACTGAATGCTGTCTCTACCTGTCCTTTAAGGCTCTTATAATGTTGTTTGGACTTGCCCAAACATGACTCATGAACCAATACTTATTGAGGCTAAATGTTCTTATATTAGAGCTGTGTCCTTGTTCTGAGAACATTGTGCAAAATCTTTAAAAATTATTTAAAGATTTTTGTTGTTGTGTGTATGAAATTTGTAGTGATCAACTTCAGTGAGAAAAGTTGTTTCTCTCTGCCTTTTTTTTTTTAAACTACTTTTAAACTGACCTCATCTTGATTTGTTTCTTAGCTTTGCCTTGGCAAACTCTTGTCATCATATTTATTTAAATAGTTATATATTTTTGCTTAGTTCACTAGGAGTTCCTCAAATTTGAGGAGCCTATATTCCCAAGGTCTAAGTAAATGAATGACAGATACTGATTATTCAATACTGTTTGCTTACAAGAATGAAATAAGAAGGCAAGGATCATTGTACCTTTTCAGATAATTAATTTTTTATTTCTCTTATATAATTTTTTTTCTTGAGGCTTTCTGAATAAGTATTTGATTAGTCATGCTGGAGTCTTAGTGTCACAGGTAGGAAGAAGCCTACCATTTAATTTTAACCAATTATTTTCTAACATTTATCTAGTGATCCAAATGCTTCACATGTTTTGGGGACCTAGAATATTGAATTTTTTCATTTTTTTTGAATTGTCTTTTTTGTTGTTGTTTTGTCCTTTTTAAAATTGGTGTTGACTCACTTGTGTTTTTCTTTCTTTATCTATTTCTTCTTGGTTTGTATTTGTTTTTTGGATTTATTTACAAATTTATTTTATGTTATTTTTGATTGAGATATAACTGACAAATAAAATTATGAGATATCTACAGCATTGTTGTTCAGTCACTAAGTTGTGTCTGATTCTACAACCCAACTGACTACAGCATGCCAGGCTGCCCTGTCCTTCACCATCTCCTGGAGTTTACTCAAACTCATGTCCATTGAGTCAATGATGCCATCCAAACATCTCATCCTCTGTTGCCCACTTCTCCTGCTCTCAATCTTTCCCAGAATCAGAGTCTTTTCTAATGGGTTGGCTCTTCACATCAAGTGGCCAAAGTATGGAGCTTCAGCGTTAGCATCAGTCCTCCCAGTGAACATTCAGGGTTGATTTCCTTTGGAATTCACTGGTTTGACATCATTGTTGTCCAGGGGATTCTGAAGAGTCCTCTGACACCACAATTCAAAAGCATCAATACTTTGGCACTCAACCTTCTTTACAGTCTGACTTTCACATCTGTACATGACCACTGGAAAAATCATGGCTTTATAGTGAACATTGTGGCAATTTGATATATGTGTACACTGTGAAAGGATTCCCACCACTAAATTAATTAACACATCCTTCACTTTACATATTTACTTTTTGTGTGTGTGAGAACATTTAAGTTCTATTCTCTTAGGAAATTTCAATTATACATTGAAATATAGTGTTGTCAGATATAGACCATGCAGAAGGGTTTCTAATTCTTTGAAACAGAGTCTGGGAACATTCCTGGCATTCTGATCCTAAAGTCCCAGATATATGTGTACTATGTACTATGAAACTGTACTATGCATAATTGTATATATCCTGTACTATGTGTAACTCACTTGCACGATGAAAAATATCTCACTCTCTTAGAATGTCAAAAGCATCCCCACTGAAATGTTCTACAGGATCTTAAGATAGAAATCAACATTTATTGAATATCCATATTGTGCACATCCTTGTGTTTGAACTGTGAAGACAGAAAAGGACTTGGGGAGATGTATAGATGTTTAAAGTGCTATTTCTCTTTCTGTGGGAGTTTAAAATCTAATTAAGAGATTACAAAGAACTTGAAAGCTAGAAATATGAAAGTGCTTATGTTTGGATTATTTGTCATTACTTACCAATGACTAGCTCACTCTACATTCTACACTCGCTTTTCCAATGAACCAGTATAAGTGGCATGTGATAAAGGTATGTAGCAAGGAGCACATGTTTCAAGGGACATCAGGTAGACCACTAAGATCATAGAGGCTTTATTCATCTTGTGGAATAATTCAACATTTTGTATTACTCTGCTGATAACAAACGAGAATACTCAGGATATTAGGTACTACGTGGCTGACATTGGGCAATATGCAAATAGGATATAAGTCTGGCATAACTTCCTGGATTATTAACTTTACTGGAAAGCTATTTTATAAAATTTTATTTCTAGAATAAACATATACATCATTATCAATTACATTAGAGAATTTATATGAGTTGTAAACATAAAGCAGGTGATTCTGAAGATGTTTAATTCTTCTAACAGACTGCTTTAAGTTATATTCTTAGCCTCAGGGTGTGGAAGGCCTGATGTTGAAACCTCAATACTTTGGCCACCTGATATGAAGAGCTGATTCATTTGAAAAGACCCTGATGCTGGGAAAGATTGAGGGCAGGAGGAGAAAGAGACAACAGAGGATGAGATGGTTGGATGGCATCACCGGCTCAATGGACATGTGTTTGGGTGGACTCTGGGAGTTGGTGATGGACAGGAAGGCCTGGAGTGCTGTGGTTCATGAGGTCACAAAGAGTTGTACACAACTGAGAGACTGAACTGAACTGAACTGAACTGGGTGTATATGTGTCCGACTCTGTGTGACCCCATAGACGGCTGCCCACCAGGCTCCCCTGTCCCTGGGATTCTCCAAGCAAGAACACTGGGGTGGTTGCCATTTCCTTCTCCAATGCATGAAAGTGAAAAGTGAAAGGGAAGTTGCTCAGTCGTGTCCGACTTTACGACCCCATGGGCTCAGCCCACCAGGCTCCTCTATCCATGGGATTTTCCAGGCAAGAGTACTAGAGTGGGGTGCCATTGCCTTCACCCCAACCAAATCTGAAGAAGAGAATTTAAAAATGAAAGACTCAGATGGGAAGTAGAATTTAAAAAAAAGAAAAGTTTTGGCTTTTCTGAGCACTGTCTACAATGGATACTTTTTTGAGGCATGGTGTGATGAGTTTCTTCTAAACCCTTATTCTCTGCTTAGAGGGTTTAACACCTCATGAGTTTTTTCCAGATGGCAGAGCCTGCTTACTATTATAAACATTAAAATTGACAAGCATTTGTCTGCTTATCTTTGCAACCAAGGCCTGGGCATATGATCTAGACATTGCCCATCAGATATACCATCCCAAAGTTCACATCAGATGGTAAACTCAAAGGCACGGATTCCCTGGAGAATCTATCCTGACAGCAGGTGGCAGCAGCAATGGCAGTGCCATCTCATTTGGTCATGTCTGTGACTATGAAAACAGTGACATTTAATGCTCCAGAGCAGAGGCTGAGGTTACTGTGGATGTTGCCATGACTACCACATAGATGTCTCTGAATTTTTACATGTCTCACGTTTTTCTCAGCAACTTTTCCAGCAGTCCTATATACTTCCTAAAATTCTTTCAATGTACTTTATTCTTAAGGACAAGAATAGTTTATGTTGCTTGAAAGTAAGGACCAGAAATGATTTAAAATAAGGAAGAGGGCCTTGGAAAGTCACTGTAACTTGGTATTTTCTACGTATGACTGTGCCAGGTATGGAAGGAAGTGGCCCTGACAAGGTCTTGCAGACTTGTGTGGCTGTTTGTGACTGTCATGCACATCTTTTGGACTTTATAAACTGTCTCTTTTTAGATTTATTCTCTGAGTTTCATCAATGTTGCTAATATTAACTTTTAGTAGATCTTTTTAAAGCTTCTATTCTACCACATTTGTCCTAAAGAGGACCCAAGGATAATTTATAAACATATTTGATCAATTAAATGTTTGCTTCTACCACTCTTTGTAATGGGAGCAATGTGAATTAGAACAGAATTTTCTGTATATGTGGTCATGTCATCAGAGGGGCTTCCCTGGTGGCTCAGATGGTAACGAATCTGACTGCAGTGCAGGAGACCTGGGTTTGGTCCCTGGATTGGGAAGATCCCTGACAAAGGGGATGAAAACTCACTCTAGTATTCTTGCCTGGAGAATTCCATGGACTGGGGAGCCTGGCAGGCTATAGTCCATGGGGTTGCAAAGAGCTGGACATGACTGAGCAACTAACTATTTATGTCATCAGAAAACAGAGACAGTTTTAGCTCAATATAATATAACATAAAAGGTCATATAAGACAAACCCACAACTCACATTGTAGTCATTGGTAAGACTGAAGGCTTTTTCTCTAAATTCAAGAGTATTCTTGCCTGGAGAATTCCATGGACTGGGGAGCCTGGCAGGCTACAGTCCATGGGGTTGCAAAGAGCTGGACATGACTGAGCAACTAACTATTTATGTCATCAGAAAACAGAGACAGTTTTAGCTCAATATAATATAACATAAAAGGTCATATAAGACAAACCCACAACTCACATTGTAGTCATTGGTAAGACTGAAGGCTTTTTCTCTAAATTCAAGCTCAAGAAAAGTGTTTCCACTCACTAATCCTATTCTAAATAGTACCAGAAGTCCTAGCCAGAGCAATTAAATAGGAAGAAAATGAATAAACAAAAGAAGAAGAAGGAGGAAGAAAGAAAAGACATCCAATTAAAAAGTCAGAATTGCATTTCCGAAGCCAAAAACATCTATTCTCAATTCCAGTATGCACAAATAACTCCTGATTACATTTTAAGTAATTTCTTTGGCATATTCTCAATGAAATAGAATAAAGTCTAAGTGGATATTATTTTTATAGTTTTCCTTCCATAACATTAGTGAATTAATATCTTAAAGTTTAATGAATACTGTTTTAGTCCCTTTGACTGTTATAACAAAATACCGATACAACAGAAATTCGTTGCTCACAGTTCTAGAGGCCAAAAACTCCAAGACCAAGGCAATAGCACAGTCTCTTAGTGGGGCCCTCTTCCTGGTTCACACCAGACACCTTGTTGCTGTGTCCTCACATGGTAGTGTGTGTGTAAGTAGCTTCAGTCATGTCTGACTCTGTGCAACACTGTGAACTGCAGCCTGCCAGGCTCCTCTGTCCATGGGATTCTCCAGGCAAGAATACTGGAATGGGTTGCCATGCCCTCCTCCAGGGAATCTTCCTGGGCCAAGGATAGAACCGCAGGTAGTTTCTTTACCACTAGCCCTACCTGGGAAGTCCAAGGGGCTTCAGATAGCTCTGGAACCTCTTTGTTAAAAATCTCATACATGACAGTTCCACCCTCATGCCTCAAGCACCTTCCAAAGGCCCACCTATTGGTGCTATCACATTGGTCATTTGGATTTCAGCATATGAATTCAGGGGCGGGAGGATGTAAATATTCAGACTAACAGTATTAAATACTATAGCATATCCTTTGCTTTCTATCATTATTTAGTGCAGTGAGGGACACCTGAATATTTCTAGGAAATATTCAATTTATTCAAAAGCTTATTCTTCAATGTCCATTTTATGTGCTTGCAATTGTACTCTAACTACAGCAGAAGGACTTTTTGCTTAATCCCTTTCATTCCAGTTGCATTTGAGTGACAACAGCAGTTGCTAATGTATCATATCAAAGGTTGTCCTTTTAGATACTTAAATTAATTAGAAGGTCTTGTGTATAGGAGGACAGACAACGATTTAGATGTTGTAGAAAGGGCAGCAGAATGTATTTACAAATAGCAGGTATAGAAGTGGCTTGAATGAGTGTGAATGGAAATAGCTTTAAGTTTTCTGGTTCTTAAAAAAAAAAAAGTCATTTCATTTAGGGCTGACCTAGCTTACATATTCCTTTGGACATGGTTTTGGAAGTCTGTAAAAAACACTGACACCATTTCATTCATCTATGCTCATTCCCATATGGGCAGATATTCTGCTTCAGTAAATCTAAGGAGGTTTGGCAAACTTTTGCAATTATGGTGGGTGAAATAGGGACTCCATGTATCACACTCCATGCAATACACCAGAAAGACAGGCATTTTCATATTTCTACATTTACTTTTCTTCTTAACAAAGGAAACCCCTTCCTACCAGGGCAGTGTGTCAATATTTATAGGTGTGGGAGAGTGATGGCATAATCTGTGATTTAAAACAAAAATTGAATTAGTTATAAACTTCTAAAAGTCAGTGGCTTTTATGTATTAAAAATGGCAATGTCTAATATCTTTCAAAAAATTGGATAGTATGGTAAGACTTGGCTGTTATTGCTACCAGACATCATATGCAATTCTCTTTATATTTCTTATTGTCTTCTGAACACTGAAGCATTTTGGTCAGCTCCCATTTATTACTGTATTCACATTGCTTTTCTTTATAGTAAATGTAGATGAAAATAAAACATATCTTGAACCTATGCCTCTATTAAGAGTGAGGAAATTAAGAATAGATATAGAAGGCTGTAGTTGATACTGTGACTTTTGTAAAAACTCATTATTGTGTGTCTGTGTGTGTGGGTGTATGTGTGATGGATATATATTCACATCTATCTATATTTATATTACTCTCTGTATCAAGCCTTTCACTGTAGTCACTTCAATGACTAGAACTGTTTTTTTTTTTTTTTTCATTTTAGTTGCTTCAATGGCTGTTATAAGTCAGACACTGGAGTAAAGTTTAGTGAATAAATACTTAATACTTAAAATATAATGAAATTAGATCAGGAGGTAATGATCTGAAAGGAAATCTTACCAAAATTACAACAAAATGTTTTCTACTGACTTTAGGACTTGTTTCAATTAAACATTAAATATTTCTCCTTGGCATAATACTGGCAAAACATTAATGCATTTAATATTTTTATTTTCTCTACCATAGATTCTGTCACCAACCTAATTTATGGCAAACCATTTTTTTTGAAAGAAGAGAAAATGCTCTCCGGCAACCTGAACGGTGTGGAGCTAGACAGAGATGAAACGTGGTGATGAATAACGATTTAGCTGATGATCCCAGGGACAGCATAGAAGGAGGTCACTAGGAGACACAGAGTCAATTTAGAAAATTGGAGTCCAGAAAGGAAGAAAAAATATTGGAAAATAAGATTTACAGTTGTTTTCCAAGAGACAAGGTCCCAGGAACAGTTTTAAGGTCTAATTCTGTTTTTTTTTCTTTTGGTCCAGGATGACTTGTAAGTGTGCCACATGTATGAATATAGAATATTAAAGGCATTACTCTAGTCTACACCTAATCTAAGACATTAACTATAGATGAATTTAAGTCATATTTTATAGTGATATACTTTGATTAGACTTGTATGGAAGTCTTGTTTCCTTGACTTAAATAATATAAAATATCAATTTTTATTATTAGAGTGGAAGATATTCCAATTATTCAGGCACACAATTAGTAAATTTTTATATGATAAAGGTCTGCAAATAACTAGTATTACCCAGATTATTATTAAATAAAAAGTAATCATTATTTATTATATTAATAAGAATAATTTCTTCATGTTTCTCTACATATTTTTGGAATATATTATAAAATATATTTATTCTTTATTTTTATTTAATAATGCTAAACATTAATTTCAGAAAAAGATATTATGTTTAGGAGAAGAAAAATTCTCACCCTAGGGCATAGTGATATGCACATTACTTTTCAAGATTTTCAGTAAAGAAATGAGCTTGTTTTAAAATACAAGGTAAGGACACAGAATTCTGTGTTGCTTGCAATTCCTTTACTGTGGCTCTCATTCACATATGTTATGGAGCCTTCACTTGATTAATGTCCTCCTTTTATAGAACTGATAGAGACCTCAAACAGACACTGAAAAATACAAACAAAAACATTCACTGAAACAAAGCAACACATTGAGAAATGCCACAGATAGAATTTCCACAAAACGGAGCATGTAAATAAATAACCTGTACATTCATATATAAAGCTTCTTAAATTATATATTTATGACAATTATGGAAAATTCTATATTTATCTTACAACTTGATACAAAATGGTAGCTTAAGAGTCAGAAGGTCTAGTTAGTAATGGATGTGTCATTTGTGGATAACTGTGGGAAGGTTACCTTGTATTTGTGAGCCTTCAGAGAGCAGGTATTAAGCTAAATCTTTTCAACAAGCTTCTGCTGAGAGACTTGTGATCTGGGGTTATACATGTATACAGTAGTTTCTTTGGTTATATGAGTTCTTTGCACGTACTATC
>SJYC01133873.1:0-23227 GCA_006408675.1 Madoqua kirkii | reverse complement strand
CGCACCTTCTCAGGCGGATGATGACTGTCCAGAACCCCAAGCAGTCTTAGTTAGCAAAGGAGCCTGCTTGCCGTTTGGTAGATTATGTCTCTCTGCGGCTGTGATTGCCCCCTTCCAGCCCTTCCAGCTCTGGCTGCCTGTCACCAGAGGGGGATGGTCTGCAGCAGGCTAATTCTGTTCCATCCTTTGTTCTGTGCACGGTCTTGGTGGTGTCTTATGTTAGAGCTTTCCGCGTGGTAGCTATCCCACAGTCTGGTTTGCTAGCCCAAGTTGGTTCACTCTGATTAAACTTGGGGGCATTTGGGCCAATCCTTACTCTAAGCAATGCAGCCCACACCTCCCTGCCTAGCCCCCGCTTGCTAGTGGCAGATGCAGGCGTCTGCACTGCTTCTCCGCTGGGGGAGTTGCCAGTGGACTCGTAATCTGTGGGTTTTAATTATTTATTTATTTTTCCTCCCTGTTATGTTGCCCTCTGTGCTTCCAAGGCTCGCCACATACTGGGCAGTGAGAGTGTTTCCTGGTGTTTGGAAACTTCTCTCTTTTTAAGACTCTTTTCCCAGGATGGGGCTTTGTCCTTACCTCTTCTCTCTCTCTCTCTTTTTTTTTGGTCTTTTATATCTTTTCCCACCTCTTTTTGAAGGCATTGGGCTGTTTTTCTGGGTGCCTGATGTCCTCTGCTGGCAGTTGTTCTGTGGCATTTACTCAGCGTTTAAATGTTCTTTTGATGAATTTGTAGGGGAGAAAGTGGTCTCCCCGTCCTATTCCTCCACCATTTTAGGACCACCTCTTATGATCTGATAGTATTCTAAAGCTTTGGTTGGATATGTTATGACATGTTATTCATACAAAATTAATTGTTGAAAAAAAATTGAAAGACATCAACTGGATACTTAATAAGCAATACCATCTGGGTTCTGGTTAAAATAGAAGTAGGCTTTTTTCTTAATTTATCTGTATATATGTAAAAGAATAGAGAATTCCATGGACAGAGAAGCCTGGCAGGCTATAGTCCATGGGGTCACAAAGAGTCAGACATGACTGAGAAACTAACAGAGAAAAGGAAAGAAAGTGAAATTCTCTTAGTTGTGTCCAACTCTTTGTGATGCCACAGACTGAACTGAATTCTCCAGGCCAGAATGCTGGAGTGGGTAGCCATTCCCTTCTCCAGAGATCTTCCTAACCCTGGGATTGAACTCAGGTATTCCCAACCCAGGCATCAAACCCAGGTCTCCCACATTTCAGGTGGATTCCTTACCAGCTGAGCCACCAGGGAAGCCCAAGAATACTGGAGTGGATAGCCTATTCATTATGCAGATCTTCCCCACCCAGGAATCAAACCTGGGTCTCTTGCATTGCAGGCAGATTCTTTACTAGCTGAGCTACCAGGGAAGCCCTTTTTGGTAGGGGCTTTTTTTTTTTTTTTTTTTTTTGTTTCTTTCCCTGACTGTACCCTCTGTGAAAAAGTATAGTAATTGCCAACTGATTGCTACCTTGCTTCCAACAATGCCCTGGTTTATAACTGCTTCACAGACTGACACAATACATCCTGAGGTAGAAGATGTGTGAGCTTTTTTTTCTAAATCCAGGAGGGCCCTTTTCAACCTTCTCCTTCCCCTTTTCTGTCTGGAAAATTAGCTGATCCACAATTTAGCCACCGAATCTATCAATTCCTCCCAATTGCCCTTTCACTCAGTCTCCACTTCTTTTGAGAGCAACCTTAGGCTTCATAACTACTTAAGCAAAGAAAAAACCCTGTGTCACTTTATTAGGCTTATATATTAAGTTGGACTTCCCAGGTGGTGTTAGTGGTTAAAAATAAACAAAAAAACCCTGCCTGCCAGTGCAAGAGTTGCACGAGACACGGGTTCAATCCCTGGGTCAAGAAGATCCCTCGGAAGAAGAAATGGTAACCCACTCTAGTATTCTTGCCTGGAGAATCCCATGGATAGAGCTGCCTGGAGGGCATGTCCATGAGGTCGAAAAGAGTCAGACATGATTGAAGCATCTTAGCACAGCTTGCACAGTAACATTTTACTCGTGAGCTTTGAAATCTTTTTTTCTCATTGCTTTTGTCATGCATTCCTTTCTCTTGTGGAACAGCCATCCCATCAAGATGCCCACAAGAACACATCCTCTGTGTAAACTTCACCTGATTCTCTCACTTGGGTGAAAACTTTCTGGGTCATGTGAGGCCATGCATTCATCATTCTTTTGAATTCCTTTAGTATTTATTATATATCACTCTGCATTTTTATTTCCCTTTGTGTCCATATTGTTAACGGCAATGCAAAGAGATTAGGAGTTATCTTCTGGGATGTTCTATGTTTTGAAGACTTTGTTAAAAAAAAAATATGTACTTTATAGTATATTTATTGGTTCCAGTCACCATTTGACTAACCATTCTATTTTTCTATTAATATCTTCTTTTGAAATCTACATCCCTTTGACTACTCTAACCCATTCACATTTACTTGTTTTTCTTTTCTAATTTCATAGCATTTTCCCTTACATTTATCAACATAGACTATTGTGTTTCTAATGTAAATTTACATGTCTGTCTCTATATTTTTAAAGGTAAGTATCCTGTCTATGATTTATTTTACAATCATTCTACATTCACTGAGAGTTTTCTCTGATGCCAGTTATCATCCTTTTCCCTAACAGATGCCAGGGATTGAGAGAATCTTAAACAGTTAGTACATGTGTTGTAATAAATAGATGAATGTATGAAAAATATTTTATTCAAAACACATATTTACTGATATTGTTCATGTTCAATAAATATTTTATTATTTTATTGGGTTAATAATAAGTATAGAAGATTCATATATATTTGCAATTTTAGGCACCATTTATCTGACCAGTTGCAGTAGTATGAATTTATGAATAATAGACTCTGCTACTGAGTACCTACATTTCAGTTAACTTGTTGGAATTATTTGTAATATTTAGTTTTCAGTTTCTCAGTATATAAAATGAGACATTTGGTTAATTGAAAGCTGTTGATTTTACACTAAACAAATCATGTCTTTCAAATGAGTCTGAGTGAGAAAATTAAAATATTTTTTGCATGATATTTACACTTTTATGTGCAAGTTAGAACTGGCCTGCATAGCGAGTGAAATAATGCTACAGGGTTCAGGCTCCTAGGCCCCCATGTTTCATAAATGTCATAATATATCTCAAAAACATTGTACACACTGTGACAGAATACAGAATCTAATAACTCTCTGCCTGGGAAAAGTAGTTTCCTTTTTTTGAAAAGCTAGTCTGTTTTGGTGAAATCATATAATTACTAGATGAATAAGAAATCTGAAATAAAGGCACAGGCATGCTTCCCTTTTCCTGACCTTGCTTCTTAACTTATCAGAGTCACCTAGTTGGACAGCCAGCATGTTCTTTCTTTGCCAAATTTATTTTTTAATCATTCAGTGTGACAAAAAATTGCCATTAGTACTAGAATACTTAGACAGCAATAATGGTTTGCCATGTTGAAAGGAAATGTCTCTAGAGCTTTGTCTGTGGGAGATCAGAGTCCTGTCAAAACATTCTATTTCATCGGATTAATCTCTTAAATATGTTAGAATACTTCCATTTATAGAACTCTCTTGTGACTTATAAGCAGTGATATTCAGGTACTGACAAATGGATTGATCAAATCTTTCTGTGGCTTAATGATAGAAATAGAGCAAGACAAGCTAGGCTTTTTGGTTTTTTTTTGCACTAGTTATACAGAAATACATTGGTCTTAAGGGGTCAAACCCTTTCTCCTTTGAATTTATATGATTCTGTGATTTGCCCTTCCATTATGTGATGCTGAATGAATTTTTAAAATATTAGGCAGTGATTTTTTTTTTCTGAAATAGGAATTTTTAAAACAAATATTGTATGAGATTGTGTTCCTCTTATGCCTAAGACATTAGCATCTGGAGACACATATTGTTGTATATTATATGAAAACCACTGCAAAAGGTATTTTAGAAGATAATACACTTCATAATTCCACATAGCATCCAAAAAAATTCCCAGATACTTCTTGACTAACCACCTTTCATTGCAATTAACATAAGTAGTGCTCCTTTCTCAAAAGCTGTTTTTATAAATATTTTAGCACAAAATTATATTAAGATTTTTCATTCAACATGGCAAAGATATTGGCTAACCTTCATGATAAGACTATTAAAATTGTAGTAGAGAAATAAAAAATGACATTATTAAAGAGACTATGAGGACAGCAATTTAGCAAATTTTTGGATTTTATAATATGGAAGAGACTTTTGTTTCCATGCATTATTATTTCATTGGTAAAGGAATTGACCCCCATGAAAGAAAAAACATTGGAAAAAATATATGAAACAGCTATTCAGGTATTGGACTAAAGGCAAACAAATGGAAAGAATGGAAACAGAAAAAGCAATATTTACTCTTTCCCTGGCTTCTACCTGGAGGCACTTTTGGCAACACCACAGAGAAGGGGGAAAACCAAGCAGAACATAATAGCTGTGTGGAGTTAGGAGACTGAGATCAAAGTTCCACCAGCCAGGGACACTGGAAGATTATTGAAGAGAATGTAACTGTGCAAAATAGGAGCTTCTGAAATCTGCCTAGAGGCCTACTGGAGTCTGTTGCTAAGTAGTGTATGCATAGGGTGAAATTCCCATAACATAAAGCATACTATCAGAGTGACATAAAATGAAATCACTCAACAATATATCATGTTAGGAAATATTTAAATTCTAATTAAATAGAGAGAATTTGTTGAAACTTGGGGCTTTCTGTAGATGCTCCAAAAGGGTTGTATTTTTTAGGAGGACTAAACGCTATATACTCAAGAAATACCCTAACAAAGCTGATGTATAAATCTCAAGAGATTAAGTTGCTCTACAATTAACTTTATTTAAAAACAATGATTGCTTTTCAAAAACAACAGAATCCAGACAACATCTATTATTCACAATTCCCAACATGTTCAAAAAGAAGGAAATTTTCTTAACCTAGCAAAGGACATCTATGTTTGTTTGTTTGTTTGTTTGTTTGACATCTAAAGCTGGAATCAAGATTGCCTGGAGAAATATCAATAACTTCAGATATGCAGATGACACCACCCTTATGACAGAAAGTGAACAGGAACTGAAGAGCCTCTTAATGAAAGTGAAAGAGGAGAGTGAAAAAGTTGACTTAAAGCTCAACATTCAGAGAACTAAGATCATGGCAACTGGTCTCATCACTTCATGGGAAATAGATGGAGAAACAGTAGAAATAGTGTCAGACTTTTTAGGGGGAGGTGGGCTCCAAAATCATTGCAGATAGTGATAGCAGCCATGGAATTAAAAGATGCTTACTCCTTGGAAAGAAAGTTATGACCAACCTAGATAGCATATTCAAAAGCAGAGACATTATTTTGCCAACAAATGTCTGTCTAGTCAAGGCTATGGTTTTTCCGGTGGTCATGTATGGATGTGAGACTTGGGCTGTGAAGGAAGCTGAGCACTGAAGTATTGATGCTTTTGAACTATGATTTGGAAAAGACTGTTGAGAGTTCCTTGGACTGCAAAGAGATCCAACCAGTCCATCCTAAAGGAGATCAGTCCTGGGTCTTCACTGGAAGGACTGATGCTAAACCTGAAACTCCAGTACTTTGGCTACCTCATGCAAAGAGTTGACTCATTGGAAAAAACTCTGATGCTGGGAGGCATTGGGGGCAGGAGGAAAAGGGGATGACAGAAGATGAGTTAGCTGGATGGCATCACTGACTTGATTGATATGAGTTTGGGTAAACTCTGGGAGATGGTGATGGCCAGGGAGGCCTGGCATGCTGCGATTCATAGGGTTGCAAAAAGTTGGACACGACTCAGTGACTAAACTAAACTGAATTGATACCAAAGTAAAATATGTATTTCTGCTTTATTGACTATGCCAAAGCCTTTGACTGTGTGGATCACAATAAACTGTGGAAAATTCTGAAAGAGATGGGAATAACAGACCACCTGACCTGCCTCTTGAGAAACCTGTATGCAGGTCAGAAAGCAACAGTTAGAACTGGACATGGAACAACAGACTGGTTCCAAATAAGAAAAGTAGTACATCAAGGCTGTATATTGTCACCCTGCTTATTTAACTTCTATGCAGAGTACAACATGAGAAATGCTGGGTTGAAAGAAGCACAGCTGGAATCAAGATTTCTGGGAGAAATAACAATCACCTCAGATATCCAGATGACATCACACTTATAGCAGAAAGCTAAGAAGAACTAAAGAGCCTCTTGATGAAAGTGAAATGTGGGAGTGAAAAAGTTGGCTTAAAGCTCAACATTCAGAAACCTAAATTCATGGCATCCAATCCCATCAGTTCATGGCAAATAGATGGGGAAACAGTGGAAACAGTGTTAGACTTTATTTTTTGGGCTCCAAAATTACTGCAGATGGTGATTGCAGCTTTGAAATTAAAAGATGCTAACTCTTTGGAAGCAAAGTTATGACCAACGTAGAGAGCATATTAAAAAGCAGAAGCATTACTTTGCCTGCAAAGTTCCATCTAGTCAAGGCTATGGTTTTTCCTGTAGTCACATAAGGATGTGAGAGTTGGACTACAAAGAAAGCTGAGCACCAAATAATTGATGCTTTTGAACTGTGGTGTTGGAGAAGACTCTTGAGAGTCCCTTGGACTGCAAGGAGATACAGCTAGTCCTTGCTAAAGGAATCAGTCCTGGGTATTCATTGGAAGGACTGATGTTGAAGCTGAGACTCCAATACTTTGGCCACCTGATGCGAAGTGCTGACTTATTAGAAAGACCCTGATGTTGGGAAAGATTGAGAGCAGGAGGGAAGGGGACAACAGTGGATGAGATGGTTCAATGGCATCACGAACTTAGTGGAACATGAGTTTGTGTGAACTGCAGGAGTTGGTGATAGACGGGGAGGCCTGGCGTGCTGCGGTTCATGGGGTCGCAAAGAGTCAGACACAACTGAGTGAATGAACTGAGTGAACTGATACCAAAGTATAACACCATTAAATTTCAGGTTATCAAAGAAAATTTTTCCAAGAAGAGTTAGAATTTCACTTCATAAAGTAAGTCAAATAAATAACTTGAAATCTGACTAGCTCTTAGAATTTTTATTAGAAACTTGATTTTAAAAGAAAATCATGGAGACAAACACTGCAAAAAAGCTTTTTGAACTTACCAATGTTACTTAACAATACCTTTAATTATATTATTAATAATGGAACTCCGAAAGCATATTTTTAATGCACTTTTCTCAGGGATTTTCTTAAAGATGTTTTCCAGTTAAACTGAAATAAATAGAAACACATGAGCTTACTATTTTACAAATACTGCAACTCAAGTCTAGATATAAAGAAAATAATTTGGCCTTGATTACAATAGTTAGCAAATATATGTCAAGAAGAATGTCTTTTAAGAAAAAAACCAATGAATTCAAACATAATATAGAATGACTAGTAATAGATAAAAACTGTAAAAAGAATAACTTAAGGTCCATCAACAAGTGAATGGAAAAACTGTAGTATGTTCATACATTGGTATGTGTGCTCAGTAACATCTGACTCTTTGTGATCCCATGGACTGTAGCCCGCCAGGCTTCTCTGTCCATGGAACTTTCCCTGAAGTTGGTTGTCATTTCCTATTCCAAGAGATCTTTTCATACCAGGGATCGAATTCCTCTCTCTTGTGTCTTCTGCATTGAGAAGTGGATTCTTTAACATTAGCACCACCTGAGAATAATAAAGGAATTACTGTTTTTTGCAACAACATGGATGAATCTCAATCTTTATGCTGAGAAAAAGAAGAAGGTAAAGTGCCAGGTTTTCAAAAGTGCACATTACCCTATACAGAATGAAAGCTAATCACTGGTTTTTTGGAGATAGAAGTGAAAAAAGGTATAGTTTACAAAGTGGCATGATGAAATTTTGGAATGTCATGGAAAGATCTGTTATCTTGATTGTGGTAATACTTGCACAGGTTTATACATATATTAAAGTAGAAGCAATTGTGCACTTTAAACAAGTGAAATTTAATACATTTCAATTATAGCTCAAAGGAATTGTAAAAACAAATAAAAAAAACAAAATCATATTTGAGTTGAGAATACACTTGACTAACTTTTCTCTTCTCCAACATGTCCCCGATTACAAAATCCCACTTAGTTATTCAGTAAGATGGCAAGGCAGTGGTCCTATTGGGCATCAAGGAAAGATAAATGGGCCAGTGTGTCTTCTATTCTGCAGGCATGGAAATATATTTTTTAAATAACTTTTAAAAATAGAACAAAAATCAAACCTATGTAGTATATGAAGCTCAATTATAGCTCAAAGGAATTGTAAAAACAAATAAAAAAAACAAAATCATATTTGAGTTGAGAATACACTTGACTAACTTTTCTCTTCTCCAACATGTCCCCGATTACAAAATCCCACTTAGTTATTCAGTAAGATGGCAAGGCAGTGGTCCTATTGGGCATCAAGGAAAGATAAATGGGCCAGTGTGTCTTCTATTCTGCAGGCATGGAAATATATTTTTTAAATAACTTTTAAAAATAGAACAAAAATCAAACCTATGTAGTATACGAAGCACACTGTAGAAGTATTAATTCTCCATCTCTTGTAACCAACCACTTAAGGATAGCGATCTTTTGGAAGGATGATTTTTGAGGGATTTGTTTTTAAACTCTAAAACTTTTTTTTTTTTTTTGGCTTGAATTTGAGGTTAAACTTTTAGTAATAAATCAGAGACAATAAGTGCATACAAATATTTTATGTCTCCTGATGTTTCAGTTATTTATTGCTCTGTAACAAATGACCCTAAATTTTCTTGTGTAAATAATAATAATTGTTTTACTCAAAAATTTCATCTTGGACAGGAGTCAGTGGAAGCAAATCATGTCATTTCACAAGGTGTCACTTAGGCCAGCTCAGCTGCTGCAGACTGAAATCACATGAAGACTCTTCTGCTTAGATCTTTGTGGTTGATTTTGGTAGTCCGCTTGGATCTCAGCTGAAGCCATCAGTCAGAACATCACATATGGCTGCTCTGTATCCTCATAGACTGCTAGCTGGTTTCCAGGAGCTACTATTCTGCAGAACCAGGTGGACACTGCTTGTTATTTATCTCGTGCTGTGTAAATACCTCCAAACTTCGTGGACTGAAACTACAACACGTTACCTCACAGTTTCTTTGGGTCAGGAATCTAAACATATTTTAACAGAGTGTTAAACAGTGCTGTGTTAGAGTGTTTCACAGGCTATAACTCAGGTGTTAACTTGAGTTTTAGCCTTCCCAAGTCCATTCTGAAGGAGATCAGCCCTGGGATTTCTTTGGAAAGAATGATGCTAAAGCTGAAACTCCAGTACTTTGGCCACCTCATGCGAAGAGTTGACTCATTGGAAAAGACTTTGATGCTGGGAGGGATTGGGGGCAGGAGGAGAAGGGAGGACAGAGGATGAGATGGCTGGATGGCATCACTGACTCAATGGACGTGAGTCTGAGTGGATTCTGGGAGTTGGTGATGGACAGGGAGGCCTGGCGTGCTGCGATTCATGGGGTCACAAAGAGTCCGACACGACTGAGCGACTGAACTGAAGTTTGGGGAAATTTGCCAAGATGGTATGTTCAGGCGCTCTCGCCCACGTTTTGCTAATAATGACTACGAACAGCTGAGCGCGCTTGTAGCACTGCGCATGCGCCTCACGCGGTACTCGCTTGGTCAGGGCCTAGTTTGTACTGTCGGCCTGTATGCGGCCCACCTGAGAAGCGGCGGCCTTACTGCTGCATCGGGGCTGTGTCTCTTCAGTCATCCCAGAGAGGAGAGATTATAGCGTGTCTGCCGCGTCAGCCAGGAGAGAGGCTGTGCTTGGCTGCCGGGCCAGCCAGGAGAGGATAAATGTGTCTGCAGTTCCTACATCTCCTTGAGTCTCCTTCCAGCCTCTTGGTTCGTGCCTTGCCTGCCCTGGGATCAGCGGACCATGTGAACAGCAAGACTGGCCTTGGCTTCAGGAACAGGATCAGCAATAAGTTAAGGTTTGATTGGACACATTTCGCTCTAAACTTGCTCCCTAGATTGTTGGAAGAATTGTTTCTAATAGGCTGTTGGACTGAAGGCCCTAGTTTCCCACGGCTGTTGGCCAAAAGTCACCCTCAGTTCTTTAGTATGTGAGCCTCTGCGACATGGTAACGTGCTCCAAAAGTGTGAGCCTGCTGAGCAGGCAGTAGCCAGAAAATCTAGTAAGAGAAAAATCAGTCTTCATTCCCATATTCATGACCATTAGGAATTCCTTTCTGAAAATAAGTATGATTATCAGTATCTAAAGTATGAAAAAGAGGACGTTAGGAAATATTTGAGGATAAAATAGACTTAAAAAAATAAATCTATTATTTTCCAGATTCTTTTCCATTATAAGATATTGAATAATGTTTTATATATGGTAGTATGTATCTGTTAATACCAAATTTCAAATTTATCCCTTCCTCACCTGTTCCATTTAGTAACCATTAGTTTGTTTTCTATGTCTGTGAATCTATTTCTGTTTTGTAAACAAGTTCATTAGTATGAGATTCTTAGATTCCACATATAAGTGATACCATATGATATTCATCTTTGACTTCACTTACTGTGAAAATCTCAAGGTCTATCTATGTTGCTGCAAGCGGCAGTATTTCATTCTTTTCTATGGCTTAGTGATATTCCATGTGAATAAGATCATATTTTCTTTATCCATTCATATGTTTATGGACATTTAGGTTGCTTTCATATCTTGACTATTATAAATAGTGCTGTTGTAAACATTGGAGTGCATGTATCTTCTTAAATTAGTTTGCATCTTTTCCAGATATATGCTCACAAGTGGGATTGCTGGATCCTATGGCAACTTTATTTTTAAAGGAAACTTCCTACTGTTCTCCATAGTGGTTGTACCAATTTACATTCCGACTGATGGTATAGGAGGGTTCCCTTTTCTCAGCACCTTCTCCAGCATTATTGTAGATTTTTTTAATCATGGCCATTCTGACCAATGTGAGATGATTCCACATTTTTGTTCTGATTTACATTTTTCTTATAATTAGAGGCATTGAGCAATTTCTCATACTTCTTGGCCATCTATATGTCTTTTTTGGAGAAATGTCTGTTTAGATCTTCGCCTATTTTTGATTAGTTTGTTTGTTCTTTTGATACTGATCTGTATGAGCTGTTTATATATTTTGGAAATTAAGCCCCTATTGGTCACATCATTTGCAAATATTTTCGCCCATTCTGTAGATTGTCTTTTGTTTTGTTTATGGTTTCCTTTTGTATACAAAAAGCTTGTAAGTTTGCTTATGTCCCGTTTGTTTATTTGTGCGTTTATTTCTTTTGCCTTAGGAGAACTGAAACTATTGCTATGATTTCTATCAGAGAATGTTTTGCCTATGTTCTCTTCATGTCTTATACTTAACTCATTAATGCATTTTTAGTTTATTTCTATATATGGTGTGTGGGCATGTTCTAACTTCATTGATATACATGTGGCTGTTCAACTTTCCCAACACCAGTTGCTGAAGAGACTGTCTTTTCTCCTTTGTGCATGCTTGTATTCTTTGTAAAAGATTAACTGACCATTAATCTTGTGTGAACATATTTCTGGGCTCTCTGTTCTGTTCCATTGATCCATACCTTTTGTGTGTGTACCAATACCATGTTGTTCTTATTATAGCTATGTAGTATTATCTGCAGTCTGAAAGTGTTATGCCTCCAGGTTTGGCTTTTTTCTCTCAGGATTGCTTTGTCAATTTGGGGTCTTCTATGGTTTCATATACATTTTAGAATTATTTGTTTGAGTTTTGTGAAAAATGTCATGGGTAAATTGATAGAGATTGCGTTAAACCTGTAGTTTGTTTGAGTAGTATGGCCATTTTGACAATGTTAATTTTTCCAATCCAAGAACGTGGGTTATCTCTCTGTTTCTTTGAATCATCTTCAACTTCCTTTATTAATATTTTATAGTTTTCAGCATATGCGTTTCACCTCCTTGGGCAGGTTTATTTCAAAGTATTTTATTTTTTAATACAATTTTAAGATTTTTTTACCTTTTTCGTTTTGATATTTTATTGTTTAGTGTAAAGAAATGCAGCCAATTTATATATGTTAATCTTGTATCCAGCTACCTTGCTGAATTTATCAATTGTATGGAGAATTTAGGGCTTTCTGTATATAGTATTATGTCATCTGCATGAAGTTTTACCTCTTTCTTTTCCATTTTCATACCTTTTATTTCTTTTTCGTAAAAAAATAGTGGAATGTAGTTGCTTTACAATGTTGTGTTGTTTTCTGCTGTACAGTAAAGTGAATCAGCTATACATATAGCCCCTCTTTTTGTATTTCCTTCCCACTTACATCACCAAAGAGAAGTGATTAGAGTTCCCTGGGCTATACAGTAGGTTCTCATTAGTTATCTATCTTATACATAGTAGTATATCTATGTCAGTCCTAATTTCCCCATTCATCCTACCTCCCCCTCCCTGTTCTGCTTGGTGTCCATATGTTTGTTTTCTGTCTGTACCTTTGTTTCTGCTTTGCAAATACGTTCATCACTACCATTTTTCTAGATTGCATACACACACACACACACACACACACACACACATATATGTAATGTTAATAGTGATATTTGTTTTACTCTTTCTGACTTACTTCACTCTATATGAGTCTCTCAGTCCATGTGTATCTCTCAATGGCACAATGTTTTTCCTTTTTATGGCTGAGTAATATTTCATTGCATACATGTACCACATCTTTGTCTGTTCCTCTGTTGATGATCATTCTTATCTGATTTCTGTGGTTAGGACTTCCAATACTATGTTGATTAGAAATGTTGAGGGTGGGTATTCTTGTCTTGCTCCAGACTATAGTGGGAAGGCTTTCAGCTTTTTATTGTTGAGTATTACGTTGTCTCTGAATTTATCATAAATAACTTATATTATGATGTATGTTCCCTCTGTACCTTCTTTGGTGAGAGTTTTTATCATGAGAATAGATGTTGAATTTTATCAAATACTTTTTCTGCATCTATTGAGATGATCATGAGTTTCTTTGTCTTTTCTGTTGTTGATGTTGTATATTACATTGATTTGCACATGTTGGGCCATCCTTAAAACCCTGGGATGAATACAACTTGCTTATGGTATATGATCCTTTTTATGTATTGTTAGATCTAGTTTGCTAATATTTTGTTCAGGATTTTTGCATCTATATTCATAAAATATATTATACTATAGTTTTATTTTTTTGGTAGTCTCTTTGTCTGGTTTTAGTATCAGGTTGATAGTGGCTTCATAGATTAACTTTGGGAGTTTTCCCTGTGGAAGACCCTTTAAATTTGCCAGGTCTAAGGTAAAGAAATGACTGATACACTTCCTGTCCTTGAAGACCTAATAATCTCACACTTCATAATGAGAAACTCAGATACTAAAATTTTTTTAAAGAGAGAGCAACAAAATAAAACTGAAGAGAAGGAGTAAGATAGAAAAACAAAAGTGCAGAAAGATGGAAAGATGTGGAGGAGAATCATGTGGAGGAGTCTTGTTCCACATGATTTTCCCTGACATGGTCAATGCAGCAGATGTTATCAGTTCAATTCAGTTCAGTCGCTCAGTGGTGTCCGACTCTTTGCGACCCCATGAATCACAGCACGCCAGGCCTCCCTGTCCATCACCAACTCCTGGAGTTCATGCAGACTCAAGTCCATCGAGTTGGTGATGCCATCCAGCCGTCTCATCCTCTGTCCTCCCCTTCTTCTCCTGCCCCCAATCCCTCCCAGCATCAGAGTCTTTTCCAGTGAGTCAAGTCTTTGCATGAGGTGGCCAGAGTACTGGAGTTTCAGCTTTAGCATCATTCCTTCCAAAGAAATCCCAGGGCTGATCTCCTTCAGAATGGACTGTTTGGATCTCCTTGTAGTCCAAGGGACTCTCAAGAGTCTCCTCCAACACCACAGTTCAAAAGCATCAGTTCTCCGGCTCTCAGCCTTCTTCACAGTCCAACTCTCACATCCATACATGACCACAGGAAAATAGCATCATTCCTTCCAAAGAAATCCCATTGCTGATCTCCTTCAGAATGGACTGTTTGGATCTCCTTGTAGTCCAAGGGACTCTCAAGAGTCTCCTCCAACACCACAGTTCAAAAGCATCAGTTCTCCGGCTCTCAGCCTTCTTCACAGTCCAACTCTCACATCCATACATGACCACAGGAAAACCATAGCCTTGACTAGACGGACCTTAGTCGGCAAAGTAATGTCTCTGCTTTTGAATATGCTATCTAGGTTGGTCATAACTTTTCTTCCAAGGAGTAAGCGTCTTAATTTCATGGGTGCAGTCACCATCTGCAGTGATTTTGGAGCCCCAAAAAATAAAGTCTGATACTGTTTCCATTGTTTCCCCATCTACCCATACAAAACTTATCAATTGTGCTTTTAACTTTCTTTTTGCCCCCCTCCCAATCATGGGTTGAGATTAATATTCCAGTTTTATGAACTGAGTCTAGAATCATAAAATACTTTACTGAATACTAGCTGTAAAGAAAGCTACGCTACACTGAGGTTTAATATCACTTCCCTACACAAACTAGTTCTCACATCACCTAACAAACACATACATACATTAACCCAGAATTTGTACTACTAAATCTTTACCTAGGAGAAATAAAAATTTATGTTTATACAAAAATATGTATATTTATAGATATTTCGTTCATAATTGCCTCAAATTGGAAATAATGAAAATGTGCTTCAACTGGTGAATAAATAAACTATGGTAAATTCTTACCATAGAAAAATCATTTGGTAATAAAAAGGAGCAAACTGCAATAATTGCATGAACTCAGATGTCGTATTCCAAGGGAAAGAAACCAGATTCAAATAGCTACACGCTGTCTATCTTGTCTGATTGTATAGTTTGTAGGACCCAGTGCAGAACGGGAATATGGAGCCTATTGGTCACAAATTAAGACTTTCAGTACAGTTACAGTAGAGCAGTAAACCAAGCACAGAGCCTTTTAAGTATGGGGCCCTGTACGACTGTCTCAGTCAGACTATTTCATTTCATTATTATGACATTCTCAAAGGCACATTTCCAGGGAAAGAAAAAAGATCAGTTGCTGTCAGGGGCTAGAGTGAAAGGGAGGAGTTCACTACAAAGGACATAAAAGAATTCATGAGGATAATCAGACTGCCCTCTGTCTTGCTAAGCATGCTGCTGCTGCTGCTAAGTCGCTTCAGTCGTGTCTGACTCTGTGCAACCCCATAGACGGCAGCCCACCAGGGTCCCTCGTCCCTGGTAATCTCCAGGCAATAACACTGGAGTGGGTTTCCATTTCCTTCCCCAATGCATGAAAGTGAAAAGTGATAGAGAAGTTGCTCAGTCGTGTCTGAATCTTAGTGACCCCATGGACTGCAGCCTACCAGGCTCCTCCATCCATGGGATTTTCCAGGCAAGAGTACTGGAGTGGGGTGCCATTGCCTTCTCTGCTTGCTAAGCATAGTGGCTATAAAATTATATGTGTATGTCAAAATCTATAGAACTGGCCACTAAAAAGGGAAAAATTTTCTATGTAAATAATGTAAATCTGACTTTTAAAAACCTGCATATATAAAGAGTGTATGTTAACATTTTATTGAGGAAGGGCTACAAATAATTCCAGAGAAATATGCTCGTGCTTATGAACATCGTACAACTCAAAGAAACAAAATATAATGGAAAGATCAGGGATAATGAGCTGGGTTGAATATCATCTTGGCTTCTTACTAGCAGGATGAAATAACTTCTGTCATTTAACCTCTTTGAGTCACAATTTCATTATCTCTAAAATCAGATGGCAATAAGGATCATCAAATTTACAGGATGTTTATAAGGATCAAATAAAATAATGATTGTAAAAATATTTTTCAAAACTATGATACTGAAACATTTTCAGACCAGCAGTGATAATAAAAGCACAAACTTAATACCATCTTTCCCCCACAGATTTATTGTGTCATTCATGGTGCACACCACTCATTCAGAAAAGACAATCAATCACAAATTCACCTTAGCAGTGTCCTATAGAGATGTAATTTAATATATAACACATTTGAAACCTGGAGAGAATTAC
Source organism: Madoqua kirkii (assembly GCA_006408675.1). Classification (NCBI taxonomy): domain Eukaryota; kingdom Metazoa; phylum Chordata; class Mammalia; order Artiodactyla; family Bovidae; genus Madoqua; species Madoqua kirkii. Next base: position 7,094 of record SJYC01133873.1, on the reverse strand, counting down.
TTGTTTTCACAGTCAAAGGAATACAGTTTTGGGGCAGAATTGATTTTCTACCTGGAGAACTGTATTTCTCAAAGTAGGGAGTATTTTCCTCCATAAGGCTAAAATGAATGTACAAAGCGATATCATTCTTCTCTTTTATTTTTAAATGTCATTGTCTACTTTTGAAAGTTTTGGAATCTTCAAGTAGTATGAATAGTATGACTAAACAATGTGCTAAGTCGCTTTGGTCATGTCCTACTCTGTGACCCCCTGGACTATAGGCTGCTAGGCTCCTCTGTCTATGGGATTCTACAGGCATGAGTACTGGAGTGGGTTGCCATTTCCTTCTCCAGCGGATCTTCCTGACCCAGGGACTGAACCAGCATTTCTTACATAGCCTGCATTAGCAGGCAGGGTCTTTACCACTAGGTAAAGACTAAACAATAATTGATTATAAACCTATGTAAGGATTAAATAGTTAAAATTTGCACAGTTGAACAATTCTTGAGATACTTTTCAAGAAATGTAACTGGATACATAATAACAATAAAATACTGCAAATATGCAGCTTAACAATTATTGTATGGGAAATTTTATAACTACACATATGACATATACTTTTAACTTGGAAGAGGAAAAGAGTGGAGTTCTGAGTTGCTTTATGTCCCCTTTGTGCCTGATAAGAATGTAATTTCCATATAGTACCTTATCACACTGCAATATAAGTAGTTTATTTAGTACATATTGATAACTGTCTCATGTATGAACTGATCATTGCAAGGTGTGAGCCTTATTTATTTCTGTTTTTTAGCCATAATACCTTTCCTAAAACATTGTATTTGTATAATGATTTTTGCTTTCACAGTAAGGAAAACCTGTTATAATGACATTGGTAAAGTGGCAAATTGGATAGAATGCTGACTAGTGTCAGAATAATGTTATAACTCTGTTTTCTTATTAGATATGCAACATTGGTTATGAGACTTAACCTTTGTTGAGTCCCTGTTTTCTGAACAATTCACTGCCAAGAAAAATACTTGACTTGCAGCAATCTCTGAGTAAATATCAACTACTTTCCCTAACACATCATGATGGACTACTTCATAGAAGTGATAAAATGGTCAAGTATTATAATGGATGTGAAATGTAAAAATACTTTTTTTTAAATGTATAGTTATATTTCCAGATAGAAAGAGAGAAAGACTATTAGCCTCTTGAGAAAAAAAGACCTTGACCACTAGCACAACTTCTGTTACTAACCAGCTAAATTACCTTGGATAAGCTTTATACTATCTCTGAGTTTTTACTGTAAAATAAAGTGTTCTAAATTTAGTTCTAATTTCTGAAATATTTGCTCCAATTAAAAAAGCTAAATACACATTTTATATAATGCTACTGCTGCTGCTAAGTCGCTTCAGTTGTGTCCAGTGCTGTGTGACCCCATAGAGGGCAGCCCATCAGCTCCGGGATTCTCCAGGCAAGAACACTGGAGTGGGTTGCCATTTCCTTCTCCAATGCATGAAAGTGAAAAGTGAAAGTGAAGTCACTCAGTCATGTCCAACTCTTAGCGACCCCATGGACTGCAGCCTACCAGGCTCCTCCATCCATGGGATTTTCCAGGCAAGAGTACTGGAATGGGGTGCGATTGCCTTCTCCTTATATAGTGTTATTTGCCTCTAACTGAAAATATGTAACTGGACACTTAATTAGAAAATTCAAGATTAGTGAATTATAAAGTGCTTCAGAGATTCCATTTTGAAACATATTCAAATTTTGCTATAGTATACCAACAAATGATTTTGTGGCATTAAAACATTTTGATTCTTTTAGCATATGATAAAGTAACACAGATTTTGTTATGTTTTAGTTTTAGTTGAAACAACAACAAAAAAGCATGGCAGTGAAAGAGAAACATACCAAGAAAACTTTTTTGCATTGCTGCATGTGAGTTTTTATTTTTTTGTTATTGTTGGTGATATTGACAGTTTGTTCGTATGTTTGTTCTTCATTCTTAAACTTCTGTTGTTGTTACAGAATTGGTATTTTTGTCTCAACTATATTATAGAATTCATTAAAGCTGGACCATGGGTTATATATATTTTTTAAATCCCCACACCAGCTAGACAGTGTCTTACACTTAGTAGTTGCTTAATAGATGTGCATAGGTTTATTGATTCAACTCTGATGTCAGTGCAATTAATCATACTTTTTTGAATATTGATCCATGATTGGGTTCAGATAAAGGACAGGCTAGACAACAAACTCCTTAAATTTCACTGTGGAATTTAAAAACAAACTGCTTCAAATTATTTGAGATTATAAGGAGCTATAATCAATTACAGTTATTCATTGTTGGACATCTAGGTCTATTTTACAGTCCAGTGTAAGTGTAATTGTCTTATTGTAATGATACAAAGAGAACTTCATAGAGATAAGACTAATGCATCTTCCCTAGACAATTACAGTCTTTTGTCCATTAGCCAGAATGAAGTAAGCTCTGTTTCCATCAGTCACAGCTTCTGACTCTGAAAGAGTGAGGGGGAAAGGGAGAACAAGATCTGATGCTCATGAGTAATTCCATTTGTCGCTTCTTTGGCTGAGTTCCAGTACCTAAGAGAAGGAAAACTCATTGTGAATTGTGTCCTTTGTACATCGTAATCAATTATACTTTACTGATAATAATGTCTTGCTTGTGCCTGAGACTTAGTGACCAATTACCTTCTATAAGTGATCTTTGCCACATGGAAGCCCTCATTTTGGGTACCTTAATTAACTTTCCAAGGACTTATAATCTGACTTAATCAGTTGATGTGATTCTTTAAAATTGCACAGTCAGTATCATCTCATTTCATTAATTTAGCTTAATTATTACATTGCTACTTAGAAATTTTAGATTAATATTAACTGAACCGAGGGACTTGTCTTAGATTCTTTTCACTATCATTTCAGTTTGTTCATATAATCTTAAATAAAACTTAAATTTGCCCAATGTTAATAAAATTTTTAAACTTCCAATGACATTAGCATCTAGAGTAGTTATTAAAAACAAGTTGATTTCAGAAAATGCCTTTTACTCATTTATAAATTGCATTAACTGATTTTTAAATAATAACCATGAATTAAAACATTGCACAGTGAAATGCGTTAAGTGCATACTTTTAAGAACAGGCCATTCACACATTGGAGTATCGGGGCAAAAGCTTTGCTGGCTCATAGTAATACAAATGTCCAGATTGCAGTTCAAGACATGACCTTTATTATGCATAAGTATTTTTTTCTTTGTGAGAAATAACTTTGCACATAAAATTTTATGTGATTTTCAGGCTTTTTTAGACTACAATAAATCTTTTACTGAATACCCTTTATACTAGGATGATGAACACAGTGAGTAAGTCAGAAAATAGTTTGACTTAGCAAGTCTGTAAAGTTATTACATGATAAAGAGGAATTTATGTATTCTGTAATCTAGCCTGGATAAGACAGAGTGATTTGTTCCATCTAAATGATTTGTTTAATAAAATCTACATTCTCAGATTGAATTCTGATTTTAAAATATTCCCACTTTCCCCCTAATCTTTGGAGTATAACCTAGGAAAGAAAATGGACTTGTGTTTTAGATGGTTATTTAAATGCTGCTTCCAATTTCTGGACCTTGATAAGTAATTGAGTCTTTCTGGGCTACAATTACTTTATTTGTAAGAAGAATTTAGAATATAAACTCCGCAGCATTATCATCAGAAGAGTGATGGCGTGTGTAATATGCTCAGCACAGTACCATGTATATATATAGTCAATACCCAATAAATGTCACTTCCTTTAGCCGTGGTTTCTTGTTGTGTCCTTTTGTTGTTCATTGCTCAATCATGCCCATCTCTTTGCAACCCCATGGACAGCAAGCAGTACACCAGGCTCCCCTGTTCACAATCTCCTGGAGTTTGCGCAAACTCACGGCCATTCGGTTGGTGATGCCTTCCAACCACCTCATCCTCTGTTGCCCTCGTCTCCTGCCTTCAACCTTTCCCAGCATCAGGGTCTTTTCCATTGAGTTGAACCATGGTGCTAAGAAGACTCTTGAGAGTCCTTTGGACAGCGCGGAGATCAAACCAGGCTGTGTCCTAGTTTTACTGATCTATTCACATAATCCTATTGTATAAGTTTTGCAAATTATTACAAATTACTTTTGTGTCAGTTGGTTGAAAAAAGTAACAGTTACCATCCTTATTATTTCTGGAATGATTCTAATCCTTTTATCTATAAAAATAAAAACAAATGACTGTTATAATTCTTAGCTGAATGTATGTCAGACACTTTGAGATGTTCAAGCATCTGTAATCTGGATCTATTAGAAAGATTTTGGTCTTTTTCTCACTTTCCTTTGGCCTTCACAGTACACTTAAAGAATCAGAGTCACTACCAGTTGTAGAAAAATATTAAAAGGGCAAAAACTGTTCTAGCTCTGGAAGCGTTTATCCTTCTGACTATTGATAATAGAATCCCAAATTACCTGGCAGTAGGAAGTTGATTTTCTCAATAAGCAGATCAAGTATGTGAGAAGTTTAATGGGGAGTCTCTTAGATTCAATATTTGAAGAATGGAGAGGAAGAGAAGAGGTGGGAAAGAAGGGAGCAGGCCAGGCAAAGGGAGAAGTTGAATAACAATTTATTTCAGTGGGAATACCAGATGACCCCACAGGAGTTCTAGCTGTTCATGGGCTGAGGTGACTTGTTCTTTGTATGCATGTAATGCTCAGTCATTGGATACAAAATATTTGATAAGGTATGTAATCTAGAACAAGGAAGAACTCCTAAATTGAGTTAATAGCCCGAGGTAGGTGGGGAACTGAAAACTGTGAACTGTCTTCTGGTAACACTGCCAGCAGCTCGGAAATAAATCCCTGACAATTGAAGAGGGATCAGTGTGGCACACTTTGTTGGCTTTTGAGACTTTTAACTTGTATGATGATTTAAACATTCTCAGTCCCTCAATATATGTACATAATAACCTTCAGTCATTTCTTCTACTTGTCTTTGCTGGCTCATCAGGTGAGAATTACCAGACTCCCATGAGTCCTGATTTACCGTCTACTCAGAGTTTAGGTCTGTTTCATCTCCCGAGAAATAACTGAGTTCTTCATTTTGTGAGAGATACTAAATTAGGTTTTGCCCAAAACATTTTAGTAATGCAACCACCCATGCTTTAACAAAATAACAAAGTAGATTGTGCTTCTCTGTCCTCATATCTGTCTACTCAATGTGTGTGTAGAGAAAGAAAAATTGAAGATAATCTTTCACCAGGTTGTGTTTATCCAATGAGTAGGTAACAATTCCAGGTGGTAGATGCAGATATGGTTGTTTTATTCAGTGTGACAGATAGTTCAAATCTAGTCCATATTAGTTCCTAGAGAAGGAGAGCATTTTCCTTTTCCACAGCGGGATAGATGTTGAAGTTGTTATCCTTGGTGACAGTTGCTCCTTTGACTCATAGGTGTGAATAATAATTATCGACGTATTAGCATTCCTCCTAGAATTTTCGCCATTTGCAAGTACCTATTTGTTTTCTTTTTCTGTACTCTTTAAACCACAAGAATGGACTCAAAAATAAAACCCCGATCTAAAACTGGATAAAATAAAGAATTTCCTCAAGCATGTGTGATCTGTAAGAACCCTATCTGTGGAAACAGCTAACAGGTCTCATTAAGGGTGTACACTAGGGAAGATGAGGAAAAGGCAAATAAATGAAAGGGTAACTGGATTACAGAGGTCTCTAGTACCTTTCTAATTTGCCTTCAGTTTTCAAGCACTAGGGGACTACTGTTTTCCTTCCAATTGGCCTGAGAACACTGTAAACAAATAAGATTCTTTCAGTATAGCACAATTTTTTTCTCATTATGAAAAAAGGTTTTTTTTTTTTCCCTTTTCATTATACAATTAATTCCCATTATAGAAAAGTTCATTTGAATTTTTGTACAAGTCAAAATTTTCTCACATAAATTACATTTCTGGGGGGAACTGTTCAACTGAACATTTTCTGGATAGTACCCTTTCTCCTTGTAACATCACAACACTGAAATCTGTGTCTCATCTTTATCTTGTATTTTTCTAATCGGTACTATACTGTGAAAATAATGAGAAAACAGAGTGTCTAAGCATAACAAGTGGGAGAATACTATATCCAGCAAGGATGCTCTCTTGTGGGGCTTTTTTAGTTCAGAAAAATACAGTGATCCCTGCAATGTGGTTTGGTATTTGAGGTCCTTTGTGTTTCTTTATCTCATGGTGTCATTCAGCTTCAAGTTGGATAGGCTATTTGGATCTTTCATAGAAAATATGGCAAGATAACAGAATTTTTCTTTAAAAGTGCCTGATTAACTTTCTAAATCTTGACAAATCATGGAAACAATGTTGCATTGTGCCATATGACAAATCTATTTCATTATGGAATATTAAAGAAAACTTACTAACTACAAGGAAAATTGTTCAGCTTTTGAATGAAACTTCATTCTACATTTTGTGATTAGAGTTTTTTTTCCTTATTTTTGGCAATTACATTACTGTGCCAGAAATATTTTGTTTTCAGTTCTGTTGGTATCTTCTGATACTCTTCATTTTCTTTTTATGGCTTTTTAATTATTTCATTAATTTCACCTATCAGCATGAAAGATAATGCTCATTCAGAGAATGACATTTCTCCATTTGGCAAATTATTTCTATAGAGGGTATTGTGGGTTTGATGCTGAACTTGATAAAATATCCTATTTAAACATTCAAATTTGAGATTCACATAGTTTTTATATATTAGAACATTTCCTAGTAAGTATCATTTAGGAGGTCTTAACTTACAAAATTTTATAGCATCCAGAATTAACAATGAAGAAAATAATTAGGAAGACTGGGATAGGAGAGACTGGTGAGTGTTAAGCTGAAACACAAAGTAGAAATAACTCAATTTATGGCTCTGTATTGAAATCATGCTTACAAGTCACTACAAGGAGAAATAGAGCATGTGCTGCAGATGCACGTGACAACTGATGAAACACTGGATTTATTGTCTGTTGGGAGATGAGTCACAAATAAAAATTCAAATATGTTATGCCTGGCAGAGAGGGTGACATGTAC
>SJYC01133870.1:0-19660 GCA_006408675.1 Madoqua kirkii | reverse complement strand
TTCTGTTTCTGTTAGGTCCATACCATTTCTGTCCTTTATTGAGCCCATCTTTGCATGAAATGTTCCCTTGGTATCTCTAATTTTTTTGAAGAGATCTCTCATCTTTCCCATGCTACTGTTTTCCTCTATTTCTTTGCATGATCGCTGAAAAAGGCTTTCTTATCTCTCCTTGCTATTCTTTGGATCTCTGCATTCAGATGCTTTTCTCCTTTCCTTTTCTCATTTGCTTTTCACTTCTCTTCATTAATGATGATATAAAAAAAGTACTCCTTCAAATAATACTTGCACCTATTTGTAGCAACTTCTTTGAAGTCTGTTATTTACATTTTCTAAGCACTTTTTTTCTCTTTACCTAACATCCAGATTCTCATTTGTTCTCTCCCCTCATTAACAGGACATTAAATACATAATTTCTCTGTCTAGAGTTCAGGGTGGATTGTTAGGTCCTTGTATGTTGGGTTCTCATTAAACCAGAAGTTCTCTGGACTCTATTAGGGGTTTTTATAGAAGTTTCAGTACATAGACATGATTGATGAAATCATTGGTCATTGAACTCAATCTCCAGTCCCTCTCCCCTCTCCAGAGGTCCAGGTATGAGACTGATGTTCCAACATGCTAATCACACAGTTGAACCCTCTAACAACCAGCCTCCATCCAGAAGGAATCTATAGATCCATCAAAAATCATCTCATCCTACACTTGTAACAGTTTAGAAATTCAAGAGATTTAGGACTCTGTGTTAAGAATTGGGAAAAATGAACAAATATATATATTTCTTATTGCATCAAACATTAATTGTGGGCTTTTCTTAGTACTTTGACAAAGTGTTAAGTCCTTGAGTTTGTCCATCATTTGCATTAGATCTGGTCTCTATTAGTAACCACCATTTTGTACCATTCTCACCTGGTCTTACTGTACTGCAGGCACACTAGGTTTTCTGTTTCTGTGCTGCTCCATACCACTGTACTCTCTTTACTTTTCATTGTCTTCTTAAAAACCAAATATATATTTTAAAACAGTTTTAGGTTTACAGAAAAAGTAAGCATAAAGAACAGTTTCCCATATACTTCCTCACCCATTGACATACAGTGTCTCCTATTATTAATATATACATACACATGTGTTACAATTAATAAGTCAGGATTACTGACTAAAATCCATAGTTAACACTAGAGTTCGCATGTCATATCATGTTGGTTCTGACACATGTATAATACCTGTCTACTGTTACAGTGTCAAATTATCTTGTAGAATAATTCGATTACTCTAAAATTCCCCTATGTGCCATCACTGCCTTCTTCCCTATTGCCATCTGAACTCTTGGCAACCACTGATCTTTTGAGTGTCTCGAAGGTTTTGCCTTTTCCAGAATATCACATAATTGCATATATACAGTATGTAGCCTTTGCAGACTGGTTTTCTTTCATCAATGATTTTCTTTCACTATATGCATTTAAGACTTCTCTATGTCTTTGGAGTATTAATAGTATATTTGTTTTTGGTACTGAATACTATTCCATTGTCTAGTTTATTTATCCATTTACCTGTTGAAGGGCATCTTGCTTGCTTCCAAGTTTTGGCAGCTATGAATAAAGCTGCTGTAAACATTCATGTGCAGGTTTTTGTGTGAACATACATTGTCACCTTCTTTGGATAAACCACAAGGAGTACTGAATCATAAGGAGTTGCTGAATCACAAGGAGTTGCTGAATCATGTGGTGAAATGTGTCTTGTTTTATAAGAAACTGCCAAACTGTCTTTCAAAGTGGCTGTAGCATTTTTAATTTCCACCAGCAATAAATGGGAGTCCTGTTTTTTCATATCCTCACCAGTATTTGAGATTCTAAGTGTTCTGGATTTTGGACATTCTAATAGGTGAACTAATCACCATATATAAACTGTAAAGAAAGTGACATCTTTAATACTGTCATCAGTAAAGATATTTTTTCTTGGTCTTTTCATCCTTTAGGTGAGCTACCACTAATAATGAGCTATGCCTTTGACCTTTTGACCTTTTTTACAGATCATTATAGATATAAGTGAACAAGACCTTATAGATAAAATAGTGCCATGTTAAACATTTATGCCCTAGTGCTCAGGATTTCCTACCAGCAATGCTCTTTCTAAATCCTGTACTGTAAGAGATTTGATTTATGATTTTCTAGACAGGAAATAAAGATATCCAGAGAATATTATAATTAATTTTGCTTACCAACACAATACAAATATTTATATATGATTATTATTTAATAATGGCTTCCTTAATGGCTCAGATGGTAAGAATCTGCCTGCAATGTGAGAGACCCAGTTTGATCTCTGGGTCCAGAAGATCTCTGGAGAAGGAAATGGCTATACCCACTCCAGTACTCTTGACTGAAGAATTCCGTGGACATAGGAGCCTAATAAATTACTTTTAATCAATGTAGATGTATAGAGAAATTATTAAGAGTATTCTGTGAACAGATCTTAATCTGAGTTCTGTGTATGCTTCTTATATGTTGTTATCTTGAAAATGACTTAATACCTTTGTGTTCATTGAACTCATTAATAAAATGTGTGGATTAAATGAATTAATGACTACAAACTAACATAATCACAGCCTCATATTGTGTCCATTGACTGTTAACTATTGAACATTATTCCTATTCTCACACCATATCTTTAATTATGATAACTGCTGATATATATTGTGAGTACACTACGTATCACAATCTAAAGCAAGCCACTACCATCTTACACAGTGGTAGTTGCCGACCAGGAGGTAGCAGTGGGAGATCTTAGTGGTAGTCAACCTGGAAATCAGAGATGTTGGGGAATCTCTTTGGGAACTACCTGGAGCTCATCTCTGTGGTGTAAAATTATGACTGCAATTTTCTCTTTGTTTCTAAATTTAATCAAAGTCCCATCTTTCCTGTTTCTAAATTTAATCAAAGTCCCTGTTTTCCTTATTTGTGGAGTCAAATTAATTGTGATCTAAATTATTCCACATGAATTTTTACCATATAAGGTAATATCTAAAATGCAAGAAGTCACGCCCATTTGAAAAACGTATTCATAAATCAACAGTCTTGTACATATTCCATGATATCTTTCCCTCTGGACACTAGAGTAATATATATGGTTTCATTGCAATAAATTTTATTTTTATAGAATGGCAGGAGTGGATTCTACAAATGTGGTACACCGGAAAATTATATAGTTTCTTCTGAATTGAACACAATCTTAAAAGACAGTAATATTCATAGATTTAATTCTGAATTCCCTGCCCTCTTCTCCAAATAGTTATTTTTGTAGATTCAGTTCAGTTCAGTCACTCAGTCATGTCTGATTCTTTGCAACCCCATGGACTGCAGCACAATAGGCTTCCCTGTCCATCACCAACTCCTGAAACTTGCTCAAACTCATGTCCGTTGAGTTGGTGATGCATCCAACCATCTTGTCCTCTGTTGTCCCCTTCTCCTGCCTTCAATCTTTCCCAGCATCGGGGTCTTTCCAAATGAGTTAGTTCTTTGCATCAGGTGGCCAAGTGTTGGAGTTTCAGCTTCAGCATCAGTCCTTCCAATGAATATTCAGGACTGATTTCCTTTAGGATTGACTAGTTTGAATGAAGGGACTCCCAAGAATTTTCTCCAACACCACAGTTCAAAAGCATTAATTCTTCTGCACTCAGCTTTCTTTATGGTCCAACTCTCACATCCATATGTGACTACTGGTAAAACCATAGCTTTGACTCTACCGACCTTTATTGGCAAAGTAATGTCTCTGCTTTTTAATATGCTGTCTAGATTTGTCATGGCTTTTCTTCCAAGAAGAAAGATACTTTTCTTTCAGTGTCTTTAATTTCATGGCTGCAGTCACCATCTGCAGTGATTTTGAAGCCCAAGAAAATAAAGTCTCTTGCTCTTTCCATTGTTTCCCCATCTGTTTGCCATGAAGTGATGGGACTGGATGCAATGATCTTACTTTTGAATATTCAGTTTTAAGACAGCTTTTTCATTCTCCTCTTTTACTTTCAAGATGCTCTTTAGTTCCTCTTTGCTTTTGCCATCAAGGTGGTGTCATCTGCATGTCTGAGGTTATTGATATTTTTATATATATGTTTATGTATATAATAATGTGAATGTTGGCCTTTAAAAGTATACAGTTATCATAATTAAATAATTATTTGTATGCTTAGTTTTCATTTAATATCATGTGAAAGTGAAAGTGTTAGTTGCTCAGTCATGTCTGAATCCTTTGTGATCCCATGGACTGTAGCCTTCAGGATCTTCTCTCCATGCAGTTATCCAGGCAAGAATACTGGAGTGGGTAGCCATTCCTTTTTCCAGGAGATCTTCCTGACTCAGAGATCTAATCTGAGTCTCCTGCATTTCGGGCAGATCTTTTACCATCTAAGCCACCAGGGAAGCCCAAGATACTGTGTACCTGCATGTTTATGTTTATTCTCAATGTTTATTCTAATAAGATTTATTGCCATTTATTTAAAGTCTAAAAATAAAATAATATGCCATTTAAAAAGTTGATGCTTTTCATTTATATCTATAATTGGAAACACTTGGCATTCTAAAATAGCAAAAATTCCAACAAAGGTAGATTCTTTCTTTTCTCTTGATTTTTATTCTAATTTTGTTGGTTTCTCTTCTAGTAGCATTGGTGAAAGTGCTATCTTTTATTTTGAACATATAACTTTAGAGCAGAGCTTCCAAACTTTGTTCTGTAGAGCATTATTTTTTGCAGAATTTTAATAGATTTTATGTGTCCTATTTTCTCTGGAGTGGAATTAAGTCTGATGGGTTTGATGTACTCCTATTTATTTTTGCTTTATTGCCCTTGCTTGAGGAGAGAGGTCCAAAATATACATGCTAACACCAATGTCAAGGAGTTTACTGTCTTTGTTTGCTTCTAGGATTTTATGGTTTTCACATCTTACACTTAATTAAGTCTTTAATTCAATTTCAGCACTTTTTTGGGTCTGTTGTCTAGTTTTATTCATTTTCATGTAGCTGTCCAGTTTCTCCAACACCATTTTGTAAAACTTTTTTCAAACACTTGTATTGTTTCCAATTTTGGCAGTTATGAATAATTCTACTGTAAACATTAGGGCAGAGTTTTTGTGTAAACCTAGGTTCTTATTTCTCTTGGGCAAAATAGAGTTTCTCATTACTGTAAGTGAAGGTTTAGCTTTAGAGTAAACTTCCATCATGGCTGTAGCATTTTGTATTCCCGTCGTAATACATGGCATATCTCACTGATCTACATGGTCACCAGGACTGGATATTTCACTTAAAATGTTTTTACAAGTAAAAATCTCTCAATTAAGAGAGAGAATATGCATTCAAATTTGCTGTGAATGAAATATATAATGTTTTAGGGTACAAGGTAATGAATCAGTAATTAGCAAATTGTGAAGAATTTTCTTCCTGCCATCTGAATCTATCTTTCATGACCTTGATTTATATCTTGACATATCAACTTGATGATAGCACTCTGGTCAGATAATATACTCTGTGGTTTTAAATAGCCTTTTCCTAATGACTGATCACATTGATGACCCTTTAATGTGTTTGTCATTCATACACCATCTTTGGGTTAAATGTCTGTTCAAATCTTTTACCCAGTTCTTAATTGGGTCATTTATTTTCTTATTCTTGATCAGTTAACCTGTTAGTATGATCTTGATTTCTCTAGATTAGCTATAATTATGGCCCTGCTGTTTGGCTCTTCATGTCTCATTTTAGACTGTTGTTCAGCAAATAGATTGACTTAACCATTACTAAAGAAATGATGATAGTGAAACGGCCACCATTCATTCATTATTGGTAATTGTAGAATTCTTAAAAGGCTATATCAAAACAAGAAAAGATTTCAATCACACCTTACTTATGGAGCAAAGTCAACTAATGAGGACTTAAGGTAATTGCTTTAACTAACCATTTTACAGATGCTTGAGAAACCAACATAAGTACTGGGAAATGTATTCATATATACACATATATATGCACATTTAAATATATAAACCCCTCAGGCCCTCATAGATAATTTACTCCTTATTTTAAAAATAATTCTAGCAATTTGTGTTTTCAGTTCTTAAGTCGTGGACAAGAAATTTGAATTGAATTGAGGTAGAGACTGCTAAAGGCTGATTCAGTGCTTGTTATGAAGAAAGATTACTGATACTCTTTAAGAGAGAGGAATAGATTATAGATACAAGAGTTTTTTTTTTTTTTTTCTTTAAGCAAGCAGTTTGGGGTGAGCCCACTTAGAAATTTATATGTAATGCATTCAGTACTTCTGTGCTTCAGCCAGATAATACTTTTTGCAAATGGTGAATGTTAAACATTGAAATTAGTATTAAGCTTAGCAGTCTCTGTTTAATAGAGGAGTGAGTGTAAATCATCTAAAATAATCTCTAAAATATGAATATTGTTTCATAGCTGTTTATGGTGATAAAAAGTTAACTAAGTTAGTTCACATTTCTGGAGGCTATATCCTTCATATGTTACAAATAATTGTCTGACAGGGCTTCCCTGATAGCTCAGTGATAAAGAACCTGCCTGCCAATGCAGGAGATGAAGGTTTGATCCCTGGATCAGGAAGATCCCCTATAGTAAGGAATGGCAACCCACTCCAGTATTCTTTCTTGGGAAATCCCATTGACAGAGGAGCCTAGTGGGCTATCGTCCATGGGGTCCCAAAAGAGTCAGACACAACTTAGCGGCTAAACAGCTAATTGTCTGACAAGGTCATGTAAGCCTAATTGTCTGTGTCATAACATTTAAGAAAAAGACTCTCTGCTACATTGGAATAATTTTCATGTTACTATAAGCTACTGATGCTAAGAACAATTAGGATATTAACTTTAAAGTAGCAGAGATATTTTAAAACAAGAAACATTATTATGATGGAAATAACATATGCTCATGCATATGTAGAGATTAAAAGAACTGCCTTTTTAAAACAGCCGAAATATCCTTTCTGCACAGTTCCACTTTTGTATATTATTCTCTGTTTATTTGGATGTCTTGGAAATATCCTGTGCACCTGTTCTGATGCTTCATTGCTATCTCACCTCCTATTTTCAAGATATCCAGGGAATGCTTTACTGTTGGTTTTAACTTACTCCTACTCATTCTTAGTATTTTGGTAAAATCCAAACTCTTTCCTTTTATATAATGGATCAGTTTTACCTTTTTCTTCTGTGTTTTTTTCATTTTCAACTTGTGATTTCCAGTACCATTATGACATATTGCTTTATTTAATTTCCCAGCTCCTTCAAAGAGCTAGACAGTTTCAAGAAAAAAGAACTTGGGATTTTGATTTAGTAATTAGAATTTCAAATAAGTCACAATGCTTCCTCTCTTTCATAATAAGTAAATATTGCAGATAATTGCATATATCTTATTTCTTATAAATAATCTTTCCAACTTTAACTTCAGTGAACTCTCTAAGAGTGACAGAAATAGAGGTTACTCATGAATCACCATGCTGCTGCTGCTGTTGCTAAGTTGCTTCAGTTGTGTCTGACTCTCTGCAACCCCATAGACGGCAGCCCACCAGGCTCCTCTGTCCCTGGGATTCTCCAGGCAAGAATACTAGAGTGGGTTGCCATTTCCCTCTCCAATGCACGCGTGTATGCTAAGGCTCTTCAGTCGTGTCGGACTCTGTGCAACCCCATGGACAACAACCCGCTAGGCTTCTCTGACCACAGGATTCTCCAGGCAAGAACACTGGAGTGGGCTGCCACTTACTTCTCCAGAGAATCACCATACATCTAAATAAAAATGACCTCTTGGTTAACAGAGGTCATTTGAATTAATTGCACTTTTAACATGAATGCAATACTCATCTTTTTATTGGCAGGTAATTAATCAATATGTATCAAATTATGAAGAATTTTATCCCTGCCAACTACTTCTGACTTGTTTGACCCTTATCTATGTCTTTGTTGTACTAACTTAACTCAAATAATTTGCTGTCTTGGGTTAAATATGTTACTTCAATGGAAATATTCAAATAAGCAATAGGAATTTTAGAGTTAAATATATTCATTCCCAAACCTGAATTCAGCCCTACATGTCAAATTGTTGGTACTTGATGGCAAAACACTTAGCTGTGATCAGTTGTAGCTTTCTCAGTAAAATCCCAGAGCTCATCTCTAAGAAGAACATGTGGTTAAAGCAAAAGGGATGGAGGGATGAAAGATGTTAAAAAATTGCTTAGCTGAGTCTGACATTTTACTTTTTAAATATTAATTATACTGTGGGCTTCTTCCTATTTACATACCTAAGTGTTTGCTTGGGACATAAATGGTACTAAATTGTCTTGAGAAAGCCAAGAGCAGCTTTGTTAGATAAAATTTCTTGCAGCTGGTAATTTTTGGCAATTAATATTATGAATGCTAATGCAATGGGGAGAAGGGAAGGCACTTCCAGGATGCCACTTATCTCTATAAAATGAAAGAAAATGTCAGAAGTGGTGAGCCTGCTGAGAGTATTACTTCTGGGGAGGAAATAGATAGCAAATGTTAAAATTATCATATTTATGGACAGGCTAGAATTTTAAGACTGGGATATCTGATATATAGTTTAGTAAACAGAGTTTAATGTCAATATTTTAAATGTTTGTTTTGGATTATTTAGTATTAACAATAAAGGTATTTTTTAAAGTTATATTGAATGTATTACTGGCCCAAAATAACAACTGGAAGTTTACTCACAGAAATTAGGTCATTTGATTAAATGTCAGTAATTGGTGAGGAATTAGGGGCAATTCATTCGATGCTATAGGGTTAACTAGAGATAAACATTAACATGGTATATGTACTAGATACAGATGAGCTTGATAGATAAAAAGGTAAAAGTCTAGAGTTATGAGAAGCAAAGTATCATCAAATCTATTGAAATCTACTACTTAGATATTAGAATTGTCATCACGTATTTCAAAGTATTTGCATTCTCTTACACTTTCCAAGAGAAAGTATAAAGTAGCTATTCTATCACAGCTCATTAGCAATATGATTTAAACTAGACTAACTCTTCACTGGAAAGAATGTAGGAGGAGATCAGTAAAAAGCATTATTAGCATATGAGTTGTTTACAATTCAGAAATGAAAATAAATTATATCATTTTGTATATTTTTATTTATGATTTGAGGAACTCTGCATTTCAGCTTATACTAGTTACTGTATGGTTTCAGATTGCCAGGTAAAGTAATTTCACAAGAACTTAGGAAATATGTAGTGTAAAATGTCTTGGATTATATTTTTGACTCAGATGTAGGCCTAAATTATACTGACTATATAGAATACCATGTGTTTATTTTTTAAATAAGTGAAAGGCAAAGGGCAAAAGGAAAGATATACCCATCTGAATGCAGAGTTCCAAAAAAGAACAATAAGAGATAACAAAGCTTTCCTCAGTGACCAGTGAAAAGAAATAGAGGAAAATGGTAGAATGGGAAAGACTAGGGATCTCTTCAAGAATATTAGTGATACCAAGGGAACTTTTCATGCAAAGATGGGCACAATAAATGACATAAATGGTATAGACCTAACAGAAGCAGAAGATATTAAGAAGAGATGGCAAGAATACACAGACAAACTATACAAAAAAGATCTTTATGACCCAGATCACACGTGATCACACGATGGTGTGATCACTCACCTAAAGCCAGACATCCTAGAATGTGAAGTCAAGTGGGCCTTAGGAAGCATCACAAACAAAGCTAGTGGAGGTGATAGAAATCCAGTTGAGCTATTTCAAATCCTAAAAGATGATGCTGTGAAAAGCTGCACTCAGTATGCCAGCAAATTTGGAAAACTCAGCAGTGGCCACAGGACTGGAAAAGGTCAGTTTTCATTCCAATCCCAAAGAAAGACAAAGCTAAAGAATGTTCAAGCTACCACCACACAATTGTACTCATCTCACTTGCTAGTAAAGTAATGCTCAACATTCTCCAAGCCAGACTTCAACAGTATGTGAATCGTGAACTTCTAGATGTTCAAGCTGGATGTAAAAAAGGCAGAGGAACCAGAGATCACATTGCCAACATTCAATAGATCATAGAAAAAGCAAGAGAATTCCAGAAAAATATCTATTTCTGCTCTGTTGATTACACCAAAGACTTTGATTGTGTAAATCACAGCAAACTGTGGAAAATTCTTCAAAAGATGGGAATATCAGACCACCTGACCTGCCTTCTGAGAAATCTGTATGCACTTCAAGAAGCAACACTTAGAACTGGACATGGAACAACAGACTGCTTCCAAAAAGGGAAAGGAGTACGTCAAGGCTGTATATTGTCACCCTGATTATTTAACTTATATGCTGAGTACATCATGAGAAATCCTGGACTGGATGAAGCACAAGCTGCAATCAAGATTCTCAGAGAAATATCAATAACCTTCAGATACACAGATGACACCACCCTTATGGCAGAATGTGAAGAGGAACTAAAGAGCCTCTTGATGAAAGTGAAAGAGGAGAGGGGAAAAGTTGGCTTAAAACTCAGCATTCAGAAAATTAAGATCATGCGATCCAGTCCTATCACTTCATGGCAAATATGGCAGAACAGTGGAAAGAGAGAGACTTTATTTTCTTGGGCTCCTGGAGACTGCAGACATGAAATTAAAAAACATATGCTCCTTGGAAGAAAAGCTATGACCAACCTAGATAGCATATTAAAAAGCAGAAACATTACTTTGCCGACAAAGGTCTGTCTAGTCAAGGCTGTGGTTTTTCTAGTAGTCATGTATGGATGTGAGAGATGGACTCTAAAGAATGCTGAATGCCACAGAATTGATGCTTTTTAACTGTTGGGTTGGAGAAGACTCTTGAGAGTCTCTTGGACTGCAAGGAGATCAAACCAGTCAATCTTAAAGAAAATCAGTCCTGAATATTCATTGAAAGGACTGATGCTGCAGCTGAAACTGCAATCCTTTGGCCCCTTGATGTGAAGAACTGACTCATTGGAAAACACTCTGATACTGAGAAATATTGAAGGCAGGAGAAGCCGGTGACAGCAGAGGATCAGATGGTTGGATGGCATCACCAACTTGATGGACATGAGTTTGAGTAAGTTTGGGGAACTGGTGATGGATATGGAAGCCTGGCGTGCAGTCCGTGGGCTCGCAAAGAGTCAGACACAACTGCACGACTGAACTGAATTGACTGAAAAATTTTTTTTTTTTTTTTCAGACATCAACATCAATCAGTTGTAGGTATACATTTTTTTAATTTGATGAATAGTTATATAACATGAATTTTGCTGTTGTTGTTCATTCACTAATTGTTAGACTGCAGTGTGCACCAGCATTCCCTGTCTTGCACTATCTCCCTGAGTTTGCTCAAACTCATGTCAGTTGAGTCTGTGATGTCATCCAACCATCTTGTCCTTTGTTGTCCCCTTCTCCTGCCTTCAATTTTTCCCAGCATTAGGATCTTTTCCAATGAGTTGGTTTTTCACGTTAGATGACCAAAGTACTGGAGCTTCAACTTCAGCATCAATCCTTCCAATGAATATTCTGAATTGATTTCCTTTATGTTTGACTGATTTAATCTCATTACAGTCCGAGGGACTCTGAAGAGTCTTCTGAAAGACAGTTTGAAAGCCTTTAGCACTCAGCCTTCTTTATGGTCCAACTCTCACATCTGTACTTGACTACTGGAAAAATCATAGCTTTGACTGAACAGACCTTTATCAGCAAGTGATGTCTCTGCTTTTTAATGCACTGACTAGGTTTATCATTGCTTTTCTTCCAAGGAGCGGGCATCTTTTAATTTCATGGCTGCAGTCAATGTGTGCAACTTTGGAGCCCAAGAAAATAAAGTCTATCACTGTTTCCATTGTTTCCCCTGTTTTCCATGAAGTGATAGGAGCAGATGCCATAATCTTCCTTTTTTGAGTGTTGACTTTTAAGCCATTTTTTTTTTCACTCTTCTCTTTCACCTTCATCAAGAGGCTCTTTAGTTCCTCTTCACTTTCTTCTACTAGAGTGGGGTCATCTGCATATGTGAGGTTATTTATATTTCTCCCAGCAATCTTGATTCCAGCTTGAGCTTCTTCTAACCCTGAATTTTGCATGATGTACTCTGCATAGAAATTAAACAAGCAGGGTGACAATAACAGCCCTGACATACTCCTTTCCCAGTTTTGATCCAGTCTGTTGTTCCTTATATGTTTCTAACTGTTGCTCCTTGACCTGCATACAGGTTTCTCAGGAGGCAGGTAAGGTGGTCTGATACTCACATCTCTTTAAGAATTTTCTAGTTTGTTGTGATCCACACAGTCAAAGGCTTTAGCGTAGTCAATGAACATGGATTTTTATATACCTTTAAACTCTTAAGATTAAAAGGACAGAGGAAAATGATGGGACAATGGACTTGAGAGCAAAGTTAAGGCTCATTATTGGTAGTTTTTTCCCCTCCCCTCCCCTCCTCTTTGTAAATGTTTACTGCATAATGTACTTATACTTAATATGTTCCAGTAAGGGCCTTTGTATTTAGAATCACCATGTGACCATAGGACAAATAGCCTTTGAGGGGATAAACATGAACTCAAGTTTGAAAACTGATGACTTTGAAGTATTGTTTTGTATTCATATTGACTAATTTTAATATAATTTGAGAATTGATAATAGGGAAAGAAAGTTTTGGGTAGAGATGCTATGGAGGTAGAATAAGTAGTAAACTTTGAACTCAGAAGAGCCCAAAACAAGAAGGTGTATGGACAGAATGGTTGGGATATTCAGATAATTGTTGGAAGTCTATTTGCTAAAGATCACTGAAAAGTCTTGATTTAATGGAGCATCAAGAAGATGGCAATCTGATTCCATGATTTTGTTTCCTCAAATCTGTTCTATAAGCAAACAAGCAAGGAGCAGTAAAATGACATGAATTAACTGCAAGAGTATATTTCACTTGCCTGTATTGTAAAATGAGAAAGCAATTGCAGGACTGAAAAGCCTGTTAAAGATTTGGCTCCATTATCTTGCAGTGCACAGAGACCTACTAGGCCTCCAATAAATGTTTGAGAAGAGAAGTTTTAATTCCACCAGCATAACATGGACTCTAGGTCTTGATAATTGTTTACAGAAGAGCCTGGTAGGCTGTGGTCCATGGGGTTGTGAAGAGTTGGACACGATTGGGCGACTTCCCTTTCATTTTTCACTTTCATGCATTGGAGAAGGAAATGGCAACCCACTCCAGTGTTCTTGTCTGGAGAATCCCAGGGATGGAGGAGACTGGTGGGCTGCCGTCTGTGGGGTCACACAGAGTCGGACACGACTGAAGTGACTTAGCAGCAGCAGCCTTCCATATGACTTAGCAGGTAAAGAATCCACCTGCAGTGCAGGAGATGCAAGAGATGCATTTTCGTTCCCTCAATCAGGAAGATCCTCTGGAGCAGGGCCTGGCAATCCATTCCAGTATCCTTTCCTGGAGTATCCCTTGAACAGAAGAGTCTAGCGGGCTACGGTCCATGGGGTTGCAAAAAGTCGGACATGACCAAAGTGACCGAGTAAACCGTTCATATAAATGAGACCCCAGCGATTTCAGAAAGAGTAAGGTTAAAACTTACCCACTTTTCCAGGGGAAGGCAAGAAAATTTTCCAGTCTCGAATAGGTTCTGGATAAACAAGTTAAATTTTCCTAAAGAAGTGATCACCTTAGTCTAACCCTCAGTATGACTGACAGAAAAATTCATATTGACTGTATGGCCGAGAACATTTCAAACTGAGAATTTAGTTTAAAGGAGCCCTGAATAATGCTCTCAGGTGCATGGGTACATGGCAGAAGTAAATAGAATCACACAGAAAGGAAAGACACAGTTTGAATAAAACTTATTTTAAAGAGGCCATATACAAAAGTCACAGTTAAATGTTGCTGCTGCTGCTTAGTAGCTTCAGTCGTGTCCGACTCTGTGCGACTCCATAGATGGCAGCCCGCCAGGCTCTCCCCTCCCTGAGATTCTCTAGGCAAGAACACTGGAGTGGGTTGCCATTTCCTTCTCCAATGCATGAAAGTGAAGTCATTCAGTCGTGTCTGACTTGTAGCGACCCCGTGAACGGCAGCCTACCAGGCTCCTCCACCCATGAGATTTTCCAGGCAAGAGTACTGGAGTGGGGTGCCATCGCCTTCTCCGAGTTACATGTTAGAAAGCTGCAAAAGTTTGACAGTAAAAAAAAAGAAAGAAAGAAAGAAAGAAAAGTAGTATATTGGAAATAGGCAAAAGAGAATTATTATTGTCAAGTTCAGGCTCAGTCTTGTCTGTCTCTTTCTGACCTCATAGGCTGCAGCACACCAGGCTCTTCTGCCCATGGGATTTCCCAGGCAAGAATACTAGCACAGGTTGCTATTTTCTTCTCCAGGGAATCTATCCTGACTTAGGGATTAAATCTGTGTCTCTTGTGTCACCTGCATTGGAGGTAGATTCTTTACCTGCTGAGCCATCAGGGGATTGAGGAAAGAGGGTCATTATATAATTATACATGTTTTAATTCACCAGGAACAGGCAAATTTTAAACTTGTGTGCATCTAACAACACACCCAGAAAATTAAACAGAGTTTGACAGAAATGCAGAGAAGGAGATTAATCTACCACCCTATTTAGAGATACTATATACATATTTTAATAATTGATAAGTCAAGTAGGCAAAAATCAGTTACAAAATATAGAAAGCCTAATAATAATCACTTGGGGAATTCTATACTGTATTTTATTTATGCAAATAAAACAAATAATGTATTGTGAGGTTAACATCTCATTTAACCATTCTAAATATAGTCTTCATATTATTCTTACAATTGGAAAAAGAAAATTCTAAGACTGTCTGGAGAAAACATACTCAACTGAATATCCCAGGAACATAGTTGGGCATTTGATGGGTTGGAAAAATTAGGCTTTTGCTAAATTAGGGTATTTATCCTTGAATCCTAGACCCTTGGTCCCAGGACAGAACCATAATAGATTAAATGAATATTATGAAAAATTTTCAGATCTAGTCAAAAATTCATTTTGAAAGCTTTGAAATAAAATTGAACAGAATCTTGACAGTTTTGATCTACATCTGTCACTGGTGCTTCTGAGTATTACAGGATACATAAATTTGATGGACCATTGAAATAGCTCAAATACTTCTTTCCATTTTTTTCTTAACCAAATGGGGTTGTGTTTCCCTGCCCTCAAAATTTATCTTTCTTTTTTTTTCACATATGCTGATCTACTATTTTGTGATTGTGTGTCTGTGGATTTTATTTAACTTTTTTTCTTTGTGACTTTGAGTACTTGAAAGTGTATATTCAGTTTCTTTTTTTTTTTTAAGTAAGAGATTTCTTCATTTTTAGTTAACCAGAGCAAAATTAAGAACCTCTCATTTTTTAATAAACCTCTATTGTCTTTTCAGTTCTTTTTTGGGATCCTTGGGACTTTTTATACTACCTCTATGATTCTGAGCAGATGATGCTTTGTGATGTATTATTAAATGTTTGACTTCCGATTCTATACTTCCATTTCCTTTAGAATACAAAATGTGCCTTGTCCATCTTTAATACTTAGATTCTCATATAGTTCTGTGTATATTAAATAGCCAAAGAATGCTTATTGAATGGATTACTGCATGAATGTATGCATAACAGCCTAGCTAGCTAGAATATAAGGCCTCTTAGCTTAGTGAATGCAACCTTTTGGTTGTGGATATCTTTCTTTCTATACTGCACTGGCTGACTTCTTAGAGCCCAAGGTAGTGCTAAAGTTGAGACCTGAGTTCAATCTGATTTTTTGGCAAATGCACTTGTGAACTTTAATTAAGAAAATTCTTTCTTGGACATTAAAACAGGATGAAATGGCTAAAAAAGAACCGGCACAGTCATTTTTAGAGTTACAAAAGCAGTGTAAATAGTGTCTAAGATCTTCCAAAGGAAGAAATAGAAAAAAGGAGATACATTTTAAAAACTAAATAATCTCTCTAAATTCTTTCATGGTGTAGTTCATCATAACTGAAGAAATTTCTATCTAAAGATATTTCCTTCTGGAAATTTTTATTCTTGTAAAACCTCAGATTTATTAAATCAATCTCTGTTTTGTGTTTTTATCCTAATTATGCCTGTTCTAAAAGGAGATTTCTTCACATGATGAACTGTAGCAATAGCAACATTTTGAAGCCACTCAGGATACTTTTTTGTCTAAACAGCCAGTCTTTAGCTGAAGACAGCATACACACACACACACACACACACACACACACACACACACACACACACACACAGAGTTACTGAGTTTTACTCTAGGGTTTTACAAACTGAAAAGTGGGTCACTCAATTGTGTCTGGCTTTTTGCAACCTCATGGATTGGGCTCCTCTGTCCGTGGGATTCTCAATGCATGAAGACTGGAGTTTGTTGTCATTTCCTTCTCCAGGGGATCTTCTCAACCCATGGATCGGACTGAGGCTTCTGCATTGCAGGTAGATTCTTTACCATCTGAGCCACTAGGGAAGCCCTAAGGTTTCAAAGGCACCTATTTTCCTTTGGCCAAAGTAATATTGCTTTGAAATGTCCAAATATGCTAGATAATTTTATTAGTAACTTTATACATAAATTAATATATTTGCTTTATATATTTACATACAGCTATTTTTAAACACACACGCACACAGTGTCTACTTAGCTTGAGTGAATATCCCGGAGGAAGAAGGAACAAGTAATAGCTTGTATTATGGATATTAACAGGAATGGCTCTCAGATGTTTGGAAATGTGTGTGTGTGTGTGTGTGTGTTTGCATTCACAGTCATGTCAGACTCCTTGTGACACCATGGACTGTGAATTTTCCAGGAAAGAATATTGGAGTGGGTTGACATTTAGTACTCCACAGGATCTTTCCAACCCAGGGATCAAACCCATGTCTCTTACATCTCCTGCATTGGCAGGCACATTCTTTACCTAGGAAAGAATCACTAATGCCACCTAGGAAGCAGTTTGGAAGCATACCTATCTGTGTACTAAGTTGCTTTAGTCGTGTCTGACTCTTTGCAAACCCATAGGCTGTAGCTCACCAGTCCAGAATCCCATGGACAGAATCGCCTCTGTCCATGGGATTCTCCAGGTAGGAATACTTAAGTGGGTTGCCATATCCCTCAGTTCAGTTCAGTTCAGTCGCTCAGTCCTGTCTTAATCTTCATGACCACAAGAATCGTAGCAATCCAGGCCTCCCCGTCCATCACCAACTCCCGCCGTTCACTTGAACTCATGTCCATCGAGTCGGTGATGCATCCCAGCCATCTCATCCTCTGCCAAACCCTTCTCCACCTGCTCCCAATCCCTCCCAGCATCAGAGTCTTTTCCAATGAGTCAACTCTTCGCATGAGATGGCCAAAGTATTGGAGTTTCAGCTTTAGAATCAGTCCTTCTAATGAACACCCAGGACTGATTTCCTTTAGAATAGACAGGTTGAATCTCCTTGCAGTCCAAGGGACTCTCAAGAGTCTTCTCCAACACCACAGTTCAAAAGCATCAATTCTTTGGTGCTCAGCTCTCCTCAGTCCAACTCTCACATCCAAAAATGACCACTGGAAAAACCATAGCCTTGACTAAATAGACCTTTGTTGGCAAAGTAATATCTCTGCTTTTCAATATGCTGTCTAGGTTGGTCATAAATTTCCTTCTAAGGAGTAAGCATCTTTTAATTTCATGGCTGCAGTCACCATCTACAGTGATTTTGGAGCCTCCAGAAATGAAGTCTGACACTGTTTCCACTATTTTCCCATCTATATCCCATGAAGTGATGAGACCAGATGCCGTGATCTTAGTTTTCTGAATGTTGAGCTTTAAGCCAATTTTTTCACTCTCCTCTTTCACTTTCATCACAAGGCTTCTTAGTTCCTCTTCACTTTCTGCCATAAGGTTAGTGTCATCTGCATATCCGAGGTTACTAATATTTCTCCTGGCAATCTTGATTCCAGCTTGTGCTTCTTCCAGCTCAGAGTTTCTCATGATGTACTCTGCATAGAAGTTAAATAAACAGGGTGATAATAGACAGCCTTGACATACTCCCTTTCCTATTTGGAACCAGTCTGTTGTTCCATGTCCAGTTCTAACTGTTGCTTCATGACCTGCATATAGGTTTCTCAAGAGGCAGATCATGTGGTCTGGTATGCCCATCTCTTTCAGAATTTTCCACAGTTTATTGTGATCCACACAGTCAAAGGCTTTGGCATAGTCAATAAAGCAGAAATAGAAGTTTGTCTGAACTCTCTTGCTTTTTCAATGATCCAGTGGATGTTGGCAATTTGATCTCTGGTTCCTCTGCCTTTTCTAAAACCAGCTTGAACATCTGGAAGTTTGCCGTTCCCCTCAGTTTACCATAAATCATCTTAACAACTTTACAAAACATGTTTTCTTAGCTTGTGTTTCCTAGATACAGAGCCTGAGTTGTTGATTCTTATACAAGTGATTGATGAGGGAAGGCTCACAGTTGAAACCTGTAAGGGGATGAAGGAAGCAAGATAAGGAAAGAAGTTATGAGTTCAGCTAAAGTTCATAAGAAGCTCTGCAAGATAAAGTACCACCATAAAATTGTCATACCTTGGGCAAAGGGCCAACTTTTTGTACTCTTAACTCAATTAGCCATTGACTTTTACTGCTCTTGTGAGAGGGTATAACTTCCTAGGCATTTCTTCGTAAGTGACTCCTCTAGGTCATTGTCAGAAAGGGGAAACTATGAACTGTCAGCAGATAGCACTCTCAAAAGTTAGGGGTTAGTTGCACTGTCCCAGCAGAGGGATAGTGCAGAGCACCAGGAGCATCTAACCACCTACCCACTCTCAGTTTTCATATGTGTGTATGAGGAACAGTCCTTGGAGGGAAAATGTGAATGTTAATCAGAAAGATGCCAGAGTAAACATCAAAATTATATCCTTTTTTTGTGCGTCATATTTCAGAGTTATCTGACAATTATCCAGCTTGGAAATGGGACCCAGAATACACTCATTTGATACTTTTTTTTTTTTTTTTGCAATGAAAAGTGATGTGCTCATGATAAAACAGATCTGGACTCCTTGAAGTCCCCTTCCTAACAAAACGGTATCAGCTCAAAGCCTTGATCCTGAGTTGGAAATACATTGTCCTAGAGCCTTAACATTAGATCTTCAAGGAGATAGACCTGCCAGTTTTCAAAGGAATGAGAATTACAAATGAGAGAGAATTCCCATATTCTCTTATATCTTCTCTAGACATTAAACATATTTAAGAAGGATCACAACATTCAACTTAATGTGACTATAGAATCAAAAAACTTAAATTGAGATAAACTTTATAAAGTTCCCCTCACTGAAGTTGTACCATTCCCATACTGAAAGCAAAGTCCACCAGATACTGGACAGCTATTTTTGTTTTTTAAATATGACCCTTTCCACTGAATTCTTTCAAAGACTATCTCATATTTCTACTGACTCATCCACATGGTACTTTGTGTCCTTTGCTGTTTTGTTAATTTTGATTGAATTCGTTTCTTCTTAGAACTTTTTTTCTGTATAATTTAATGAAATTAAATTTTATACAGTTTTAAAAATGTAAATATATTTTCTATTTACAGTTATTACAAATTATTGGCTATTTTTATATTCTATAATTTTTATTTTAACTTTCATTTTGTTCTTGAAAGTGTCTTA
>SJYC01133867.1:0-37981 GCA_006408675.1 Madoqua kirkii | reverse complement strand
AAAATCTCTGTGTATCTGTCCCAGCTAGTAAGTGAAGAAGTGAAGTGGCTCAGTTGTGTACGACTCTTTGCGACCCTGTGGTGTGTACTCCACCAGGCTCCTCTGTCCATGGGATTCTCCAGGCAAAAATACTGGAGTGGGTTGTCATTGCCTTCTCCAGGAGATCTTCCCAGCCCAGGGATAGAACCCAGGTCTCCTGCATTGCAGGCAGACGCTTTATCCCCTGAGCCACCAGTGAGGCTAGTCTCAGCCCTTTGGAATGAGAAGCTTAATAGAAGTAGAACCGACCATAGGCATTCGCGTATTTTAAAAATTACTTATTGGGCACCTATGATGTTCCATTCACGGAGGACAGAGTGATGGACAGATAAGACGAGCATCACTGCTCTCTTAACATTCATGCTAGTGGAAGAGTTAAGAAAGGACGGAGACTGCCTGTGTTAGACAAGTTCTTCCACTAAAGGCTGTGTGGCCGTGGATAGAACACCTATTTTGCCTCAGCAAAAATATGGAGGCAGAAGCTTGAACTTTTGCCTCTCCGTTTCATTTTTACATTTTAAAAATCCTTAGCTTTATTCTGCCACATTGCCTATTGGCTTTATTCACCTGGCAATAAGGCGGTCATATAGCAAGCTTAAGACTCACCATAATTTATGGTTAGATGAGCCTATTTCTTATATAAGTGCAGAAATTCTAGGGAAGAGAATTTTGGGCCCAGCTCAAGTTAAATGCCTATCTCTGACCTGGTAAACACAACCAGGGGTAGGTATATGCAAGAGTATGTGATTTTTCTTTTTTATGATGGCTATATGAATGGCAGTGAAGGAGGGTGGTTCTAGGAGATTGAATTGACTCATAGACAGTCTGAAGAGATATCTACTATAAAGAATAATGGGATCAGATATTGGGTTGACAAAAAAGATTGTTAAGGTACCCGGTAAACACAACCAGGGGTAGGTATATGCAAGAGTATGTGATTTTTCTTTTTTATGATGGCTATATGAATGGCAGTGAAGGAGGGTGGTTCTAGGAGATTGAATTGACTCATAGACAGTCTGAAGAGATATCTACTATAAAGAATAATGGGATCAGATATTGGGTTGACAAAAAAGATTGTTAAGGTTTTTCTTTAAGATTTTATGGAAAAACTCAAATGAACTTTTTGGCCAAACTAATATACATATTGGAGAAGGAAATGGCAACCCATTCCAGTATTCTTGCTTGGAGAATCCCATGGACAGAGGAGCCTGGCAAGCAGCAGTCCATAGTGTCACAAGAGTTATACATCACTTAGCAATAACCACCAATATAAATATAAGCACAGTTTACTGTCTTGCTCATCATTCTATGAGGAAGAAGTGTGATTTAAAATTATACAATGGAAATGAACTCATGTGAGTTTATTTATTTATTTGTATGCACTTGTTGAGGAAGCACAAGAATTGCGTTCTAGAGTAAAGACTAAGAGTGGGTATAATTCTTTGTATTGTAGCCTACCATTGCTTGCAGAGTATTATGAGAACCAGTGGAGCAGTGTCTGTTTGCATGCACTGGGTGTGATCAACTTCTGGTATTTCTCACATTCTAATTTAGAGGCAGCCTAGAAATAGGACAGTAGATATAACAGTAACTTCAGTTTCTTTTGGGTAAAGAAATGTTACTAATATAGACATATTTTAAAGGTCATGCACTTTAGATATCAGCCCTGGTAGTTTTCTATGGCCTCATTCTCCAAAATATGTGTTTATCCTTGAAGGTAAAATCAATCAAATATTTATGAAGTACTTTTATTATATCCTAATAAAGAATATTACTGTCCTTACTTCTATTATTGGTTATTATAATCAGTTTATCACAGACATTCAGTTCTACCATCAGAAAATAGTTACTGTTTTCCACTCATATTTGCCTAAAAGTTGTTTATAAGTTATGAAACATAAGCTGAACTTCCACTAAGATCAGTTGCAGATCTTATGGAGAGTTATCAAGATCCTGATTTCAGTACTTTCAGATAAATGCCTGAAAGTGAGATTGCTGGATCATGTGGTAGTTCCATTTTAAATATCTATCAATAGATACATGGATAAAAAATACAGTGTACATGCATAGAATAGAATATTTTTAACTTTAAAAAAGAAAATGCTTTCGTATGTGACAACATTTATAAGACAGTATGTTAACTGAAATAAGCTACAGTTTCTACTCATATGAAATATCTAAAGAAACATGTATACTATCATGTAACAAACGAAGTGCCAGCCTATGTTCGATACAGGATGCTTGGGGCTGGTGCACAGGGATGATCCAGAGAGATGATATAGGGTGGGAGGTGGAAGGGGGATTCAGGATTCGGAGCTCGTATACACGCGTGGCAGATTCATATCAATCTATGGCAAAACCAATACGGTATTGTAAAGTAAAATAAAGTAAAAATAAAAATAAAAAAATTTTATCACATAAAAAAAAAACAAACATACTCATAGAAGCAGAAAGTAGAATGGCGATTGCCAGGAAGCAGGTGAAGAAGGAAATGCAGTATTGCTATTGAGTGAGTATAAAGTTTAGTTATGCAAGACAAGTAAGTTTTAGAATCCACCAAACAACATTGTGTGTTTAGTTCACAGTACTTTACACTCAAAATTCCAGAGGCTTGTTCACATGGTATATATGTTTTACTATAATAAAAATGCAAAAAAAAAAACAACCCCAAAACTAAAAATGAATTGTAACTCAAAAAAGTCTTGGCACAGCGTTCTGAACAGACATTGCTGAGACAACTTCAACAATACCAAGGTCTAGAATAGACTTTTCAGAATGTGTTTTAGATCAGAATGAGATAAACTTCTTGAAAGCAAACTACTGACCTAAGATCCAGAGGAAACAGAATTATTTACACAGATTTGAGTAGGCAGATTGAGGAAATTTGATTATGGTTATTAACTTGAAATTGTTGCTGATATTTTTAATGTTTTCTTTTCTGATGAACACACGAGTAAACTCTTTCTTTCCCCTCTTAAATCACTGCTTTGTATAAATTCAGTAAGAACATTGATAGCATTAGAACAGCTGATTGTGCAACCAAGTCCAAATCTCTTATGCCATGTCTGAGAACAAATTCTGTTTCACTTAATCAAGCATTATAAGCCGTCATTTAAGAACAAGGATATAACTTCATATGGAGCCATGCCCTTACTGGATTCTTGAATAATGGCTAAATTTGACTTGCAAAGAGAGAATTCTGGCTGCCTGGAGGACCAATATAAACCCTAGAAATGCAGAGGTATTTGGCCACTGGGAGATGAAAATTTGGAGAAATCCAGTGGAGAAATAATTTACCTTTCCTCCAAAGATACATTGTATTGAGATGTGGTCCCATATGATTCCTCTAAAGATGACAAATAGTTTGAACCATCAGTTAGTTGTATTTGTTATAAATTTATGGTCATCTCAGTAATGAAGTCTTAAATTCACTTGTATTATTTCTAATGAATACATATAAACATATATTTAAAAACAGATTGTTTAAACCCAAATAATGAAGGAAGGTCAAATATTTGAAGTTGATATGGTTACCAAAAAAAAAAGAAAAAATGGGGCTTTCCTGGTAGCTCAGATGGTAAAGAATCTGCCTGCAATGCAGGAGACTCAGGTTCAATCACCAGGTCAGAAAGATCCCCTGAGAAGGGAATGGCAACCCACTTCAGTATTCTTGCCTGGAGAACCCCATGGATGGAGGAGCCTGACAGGCTACAGTCCATGAAGTCACAGAGTCAGACGCAACTGAGTGACTAGCACAATTACTATTAATATGGTTAAAAATTAAAACTTCAGATTATATGCAAACTTGTCTTCCATCTTTTTTTATTTTAAGGTAATTGATTTATATAGTAATTATGTATTTTAAAATAATTTTTGGCTCTAATCAAGCATTTCCTGAAATGGATATTCTAGAGACTCCTTCCTCTAAAAACTGTAAAATAGAATGGCATTATGGAATAAAGTGCAGTAAGGAAATAGAGCAGCTCCATTTTTAGTCTGGCAGACTGCGATGAAAATCACTTAAGAACTCAACAATCTTAAGCTTAATCAGCTATTTCTAAATACAAGGGGCAATTTCACAGAAACATATCCTTCTGGAATTGGCTAGACACTACATTGTTCTTCAGAACTTCAGTATTCCCTTGAGCAGTATAGGAAAGCTTTGGATTTAATTTGAAAATTTGAAGAAACAAACTTTGGGAGACATTGACAGGAAAAAAAAGGGAGCAATCCAATCAAGTAAACAGAAAGTTTTTTAGAATGTATGGTATTTGAAGATAGACTCTCTTTTGACATTAAGTGGCTGAGAAAAGGGACCTCGATTTAGGAATTGAAGGATCAACTCATAACTCAAAGTATCATCCCTTACAAAGAGTGGATCTCTGATTTTGTACTTTGAATTCTAAAAATTTATTTTAAGCAGAAAACTTTATCTCCTTCCATATCCAAAAAAAAAACATTTGTACCTTGTTACACTATATTAAGGCAATGTATTGGTATCAGCAGAGCCTGGTGCTTTAGTCATGGAGAAAATCAAACGATGGAGGACGTTTCATAGACCTTGTCCATGTCAGTATGGGTAGATCTGAAGCTTGAGCATCATTCTATCAAGCACATGTCCTCTAGGAGATAAAGCAATTTCGGCATCACACTTTATGGTGGCAGTAGCAGCAAGTGTTAAGCCAGGCCGGAGCTCCAAACACGAGGGAACAGTGTGAGCTCAAAGAAACCTCTCCTAAGCAGATATCTCAAAAATTTGATAAGATCCAATTTTGTGCATATCCTACTAAGTCAGAGGAAATAAATAGACCTTCAAGACAAGGAAAAGAAGTAAATGTCTGTATCTCACTGAGATGTATTTACTTTTAAATGTGAAACTTTTCCAGCCAAAAAAGAGAGGAATCTAGGCATATAAATATTAAATCTGGCATTTTCACTAACTTTTATGTAGGAAACATAAATGTTTATGACCTCTATTTGTAACCTTAGTATTAAAAAGCCACCATGAATGGGGAAAGCATTACCAAAAGACAATCCATCTTGTGCTACAATTCCTTAAGCTATATTTCAAAACCTGAGTCTACTTGTTTATTTGCTACCTGTCCTACTGTAATCATCTAATTTTACAAGCAATTAAATCCACACAACATCCGACCCACTTGACCTCTTAATTATATTTAGATTATACAACATGTTATTAATATGGGGTCTTTTCATATCTGCATGCCCCTGCAACTCCTTAGCACAATTATTTGCTTGAGTTTCCTCATAAGTAACCATGATTACAGGCCCATGCCCTCTACCTTAGTTTTTATTCCCAGTTGCCCTAAGGGTAAAAATTATCTGGAATACTTATTCGACAAATTCTCAAGCTTCATCTCTCACTAACAAGCATAAAATATCTTTGATCCTATGACAGATCCATGGAAAGATATGTGATTAATAAGAATCGCAAACAAATTTTGCATTAGGCAAATCTGAGGAGAGTGTGTGCCTCCACTCCAGTCCCTTTGTGTTGATCTCTCTTACATGAGTGCAGTAGTCCGTGAATGTTGTTGATTTTTATTTTCCTCTCTCCTCCATTGTTTATACTGTGTACTACATAATCATAATTTTCTTTTTATAGTTGAAGAGTTGATAAAAGCACTTACAATTTTAGATGTTTCGTTGCTGTATAATTACCAAGATATTAAAAGAAACATATTTTTATATTTTGTGATAAATTTTGATAAAATCCTCCAAAATCTGATCCTAAGTTGCCTGTATTCCCTCTTCTACCAAGTTCCTGTGTGCATCACATTTCTGCCACTTTAGACCTTGCATTAGTTTCAGATTATGGTTTGCCCTGTTCGTATTTTTGCTATGGCTTTTGCCTCTGTTTGGATTGTCTTCTCCACAGATCCCCTCCACTAACATACTACTTCACATCTCTCCCTAAATTCGTCTTCTCAACAATCCCCTACCCTGGTCTCCCGTTTCTGTAGTCAGTGCAAATAAATAATTTGGAGTCTATCTATCTATCATTTTTCAATCTACCAGTCATGTTTTCTATCCCCTCCATAAGATTATAGGAACCTTGGAGGCAAGGAGATTATATTTCTTTGTTATATTTTTCCCTCAATATGAGGACAGTGTCTACACATAACAAGAGATTCATTATTAAGATACATAATTGAATGGATGGATTAAAGGAAACACTTCAAGGATAACTTTTGTCTTTCATTAACCTAGCTTATTTGGACGTAGTCTCTTTGAAGTAGTTAAACACGTGTTCTCCCTTCCTTTCTTCCTACTCTCCTAGTCTCTTGAGCACTACCTTCTACCTCTCTCCTTATGTTTTCCTCACTTCCTGCCTGCAATTTTTAATACCTTTGCATCAGCTTAATTGTTTACTAAATTAAGTCCTTTTACAAGATGGTCGGCATAATTCATTTACATGGAAAAAGAAACTTCAGGGCTGACATACCCTTTGAGAGGCCATAGTGCCCACTCCAGTACTCTTGCCTGGAAAATCCCATGGACGGAGGAGCCTGGTAGGCGGCAGCCCATGGGGTCGCAAAGAGTCAGACACGACTGAGCGACTTCACTTTCATGTACTGGAGAAGGAAATGGCAACCCACTCCAGTGTTCTTGCCTGGAGAATCCCAGGGACGGGGGAGCCTGGTGGGCTGCCGTCTTTGCTGTCACAGAGTCAGACACGACTGAAGTGACCTAGCAGCAGCAGCAGTACATACTAGATGATATGAAGGGGAAAGCTGATTTAGTGGCTTTTAAGGTTTGTTCAGTGGGAGGATGCTTTGAGTTAACACTGTGACCCTCAAGAATGCATTGCTTCTGGGTTCTCTGCACATTTGGCTGCCTCATTCTCTCAGCACTCCAGAAATTTGGGGGCTGCCCTCGGGTTATTTGTAATGTACAAATTTATATTTTTTGAATGATGAACAGTATTTAAATTCTTTTTAAACAAATTTGACTTGAAAACAGCTAAATTCTTTGAAACTGCAAGTTGATTTTGCTGAGCGCCTTTTGGATTTTTAGTAGCCAACAGGCAGGGGAAGCCAAGAAAGATTGTTTGAAAAGATACTGAAACTTTAAAGATGCCCTGCTTCCCCTGAAGTGCTGTCAGCTAGTATATCAAATAGAAGCTTTCAGACAGGGGAAGTCTCTGTCTAATGCCATTCTAAGGAAAGAACTGAACAGGGAATTGTGGCTACAAGAGGGGAATTACATGATTACACTTTTTAAAGGTAAAATAGCTTTAAGTTCCTAGGCAAGCAGCAATGCATTATTAATATTGCTCCTCAGCTGGTGCCTCAGAGGTTAAAGCATCTGCCTCCAATGTAGGAGACCTGAGTTCGATCCCTGGGTCAGGAAGATCCCCTGGAGAAGGAAATGGCAACCCACTCTAGTATTCTTGCCTAGAGAATCCCATGAACAGAGAAGCCTGGTGGGCTGAGTCCATGAGGTTGCAGAGTCGGACACGACTGAGCGACTTCACGCACTTTCAGTACTCTAGTTGGCCAATTGAGATTCCTTATCCTGATTTCCCTTAAGAGAAAAGTTTACATAGCAGGTGTGTCAATGTTATGATATGTTAAGACACCTGTTTCGGATTTTACCTAAAGGCAAAACTTTAGACAACTCTGTCAAATTTCCTCTATCTCTAGACTGATACATATTTTCTTAAAAAAATAGGTAATAGTGAAGGACTAAGAGTCAAAGATGATGGTGATGGTGATTTTGCTTCAGCCTTGAAGAAACATTTTCAAATATTAATACTAATGCAAGTGACACGAGAGCCTGAGAAATGTTTTAATATCTGAGTGAGATTCAGCTTAATCTTATTTTACTCTCTTAAAAAGGAGTTAATGAAACTGAGAATTAAGAGCCTAATATTTTTTAGTTGAATTACCATGGGAAACCTTAGTCTATCTAAAATGCTGTGTAGTGAGAAAGGATTGGAGAAATACAGTTGGACCCACATGAGCATTTTACCCTCTACTCTCCTGTTCTGTTAAGTTTGTTTACTTTAATAATTTTGTGTCTCAAGCATGAAAATTTATCTGCATGACTGGTTCCATATGGGATTTAGGTGATATAAGCTAGATTATTTTGTCTATTAAATAATCACATGATCTAACTGATCACAAATTTCAATTTTTCCCCACTGGAAAAATTAGTACAATTCCTGGAGATTCAATAGAAATAGAGTAAGTGAAAATTTCTGTTAATTAAAGTGCATGTTTCTTTGAATGTAGCTCAAGTATCATCAGAGAGTTCTGGAGGTGAAGTCTGGGAAAGGAAGTGCATCTATTGATACCCTTTAGGGCTTAATGAAGTTTTCTTGTCATTTTCCTCACAGCTTGATAGAAGTGGACTAATGGTAAAGAGATCTGTGGTCCCGCTCTGCAGCCTCCAAGCTAAATAAAGCTAATGAAGTAGAAAAATGATATTGATAAAACTATCCTGCATTTTATAAGTATGCCCATCAGACGGAAACTGTTCAGGGTTTGTGTTTAATCTGACCTGACCGCAATCATCTTTTCTTGACTTTCAGGTACTAAATTGGTAATTTGTTATTTAGACTCAATAAGCTTAAAAATAATCCCATTCTAAGTCCCTCACAATGCTTCAGTGCAGCGTACAAAGACAGAACCCACAGTATACATTTGTTTTTAATCTTAGATGGTAAAAGGATTACATAGAGGTTTCAAGACTGCTGAAAAAGTCGTAGAAGTAACTATTTTATATGATAGTTTCATTATTGTAAATGCTTTGACTCCAGTTTCTTCAGATACAACAACAAACTAAAAAAGATCTTTTGCAAAATTGTTTGCATTGATGTATTTATTTATTTATTTTTGCTTTTACATATTTAATTTTATTTAGAGGTGCAAAAATTCTGACATCTAACAGACACAATGAATGAATGGATAAAGGAACAAATAAATATAGTTATTCTCTCCCTTGTTTGCATTGATGTATTAAGATGAAAATTTTATCCCAATTCCATGGGATTGTTGAACTGAATGGACACTTCTTGACAGCAGAGGCTTTATTTTATTTTCCACCATATCTCCAAGAGTTTAGAGGAGTTCTTAACACATGGTAGGAGCACAGAAATACCTAATAGATTTCAAGAACTAAGATACTTTACTGCACTGCCCACTTGACTTCTTAATTTTGCCACTATCTGTTCTGAGAATGCTTTATTTTACTCTTAAATTTTATTTTAAAAACCAGTGTTATTTTACAAACCAGAAAAGTATCTTTAATTTGAGAAAGAATCAAATTATGGGAAAAGTGAGTAGGATATGGTAAATTATTTTCAAGGGCAATTTGACATACTTGCCTTTAAGTTTCAATGGAGAATTTATTGAACAACTCACAAAAGTGCCTAAGAGTTACCTTGTAACTCACCCAGAGAACTATAAGTCTTCATCATTTAAACCTTGGCATTCCGGTCTAGTGATATGCCAAATAGGACTACAAAAAAATAACTGTGCAAAGTGAGCCTAATATTTATATCAAAAATATTGGGTAAGAATATCTGAAAAGTGGTGAAATCCTTCCAGAGAATTGTACTGAATATCTAACTACAAGGTTGGTTATAAGAAGGCAAGCTTATAAACATTAGCTTCAAGGAATTACAAAGGTATGACAGATGCAGCAATGCACTTTTGTTGAAATTTACCCAGAGTATTTAAAGTTTCCCTAACTCACTATTAACAGTAATTCAGATTTTTATTCTTAGACATTTAATAGGGAGGGACAACATATGTCATGTTAAATAAGAATCAATAAAAACATTTGAATTTATAAATTAATAGGTGACAGTTTTCCTCGGAAACTTTTCAGTAAAAATAAGATGCTTCTCTAGCTGTTGGGTTTTTTATTTGACTTTTGAGATGAAACAAATACAGTTCATTTAAAACAATGTTAGATATTTTGAAGAGCTTCCCTGATGGCTCACTGGCAAAGAATTGTCTGCTAATATAGAAGACATGGATTTGATCCCTGGTCTGGGAAGATCCCTTGAAGAAGCAAATGGGAACCCATTCCAACATTCTTGCCTAGAAAATCCCAGATAGAAGACCCTGGTGTTCTATAGTCCATGGGGCACAAAGAGTCAGACATGATTTAGCAACTGAACAACAACAGCAGATGTTTTTCCGAGACATCTTTGTTAAGGCTTGGCTCATCTACCCTGAGGTATCGGGGTTGATCTGAAGTTTTCAAATTAGTTCTGTTGTGACACTTTATACTGTAATTACTGGCTTCTTTGTTTAGGGAACTTCTCTTAATATATTAATTCAGTAAGACATTGGTCCTGAAATCTTACTTTGTGGCAGGAACTCAACAAGACAAACAAAACAAAAACCTTTTGTTTCAATCGATATTAAAAAAAAAAACAACACATTTTGAGCTGTGAGATTTAGCATTGGCATGTTGGAAAGGAGTAGATATGTACATGGTAGAGTATAGAATATTTCCACTGTTGTATGTTTAGAATTTTTGATATTAAATATGTCAAATGGACTAAAAGTGTATTGTTTTTGCTGATGGGTGTCAGGGTGGTTAGTAATAATGAGGACACTATTTACTTAGCTTCTACTATGTATCCCAAATGCTGTATGTGCTAAAATACCATTTTACAGATGAGGGATGTAAAACTCAAAGTGATTGAAATTTGCTCAGGCTCCTGAAATTACAGAGTGAATGATCTCAAATCACAAGCATGATCTGCCTTAGCCCATAGCTTATTATTTTAGTGTATGTTAGAAATAGGAATGGCAGACTAATGTGAGGGTGCTGAGGAAGAAAACTATTTACATTGTCACTGGAAATAAGATAAAAATTGTGAAAGAAAAATTGTCATCATTCCTTCTCCAAGCTGCATTTCTTACTAATGTAAATGAGATGTATGAGAATGTTCCAAAGTGATAGCAGTAGAGATTTCTCAGCAATTCATTATTTCAGTGATTCATCAAATAGTCTATTTCCTCACCTTTTTTGTGTGTGTTTAAAGAAATGAGTTACATTTTCCTCACATTATGTCTATGTAAATTTCTTCTTTGCCTTTTTGGCTGGTTTTGTGTATATATTTTCATGCCAGGTTTTAACTATTTGATAAAAACAGATTTCTGGCATTTTAATGTTCTGTAAACCTTAAACTCTTTCAATTAATGAGTTTAAAAAATAGTATGTCAAAGTTTCATTTTCTCTTCATCCTAGCCTACAGTTATTATAATCATATTTTAATTTTAGCCACTCTGATAAGTGAGTAGCAGTATCTCATTATGGTTTTAATGTGCATTTCCCTGATAAATAATAATGTTAATTATCTTTTCATGTGTTCATTTACCATAAGTATATGTTTTTAGTTGTCTGTTCAAACTGCTCAATTTTAAGTCAATTTATTTCCTTCTCTTAATTAAGTTTTAAGAATCATTTGTTCTTAATCATATTTCTCCAGGTGGCTCAGACAGTAAAGAATCCACCTGCAAGGCCAGAGACCCAGGTTCATTCCCTTGGCTGGGAAGATCCTCTGGAGAAGGGAATAGAAAACCACTTCAATATTCTTGCCCAGGAGCCTAGTGGGCTACAGACCATGAAGTCAGAGAGAGTTGGACACAACTGAGTGACTAACACACACACACACACACACACACACACATTTTCTTTCTGCATTTTTAAAATGTTGCTCTACTGTCTTCTAGCATTTGTGGTTTCAGAAGAGAAGCCCATTGCAATTTAAAATAAATGTTCCCTGTAAGTCATATGCTTGTTAAGATTTATTCTTCATTGACTTCTTAAGATTTATTTTTTGCCTTTCATTTTAACCAAATTTCCTGTGATATACCTGTACCTTGTTCTCTGAATTTAACACTGCATGGAGTTCTCCATGATTCCTGAAACTTAAATTTATACTGTTTCATTAAATATGAGAAGTTTGGGGCCATTAGTGTTTTAAGAAGTTTTTTTCTGCTTATCCTAACTTTCCTTTCCTCAACAAACTCTTGTGACCTGCATGTCAGACATTTGATGCTATCCTATAGGCCACTGAGGCTCTCTTCATTTTGTGAAAATTTTTGCATTTCTGTCCAGTTGGATAATTTCTATTGATCTGTCTTAGAGTTCACTGACTCTTTTGTCATCTGTATTTTGCTACTATGCCAGTGAGTGAATCTTTTACTTAATATATTACATTAAATATTCTTGTTAGTATCTATTTTTTAATTATAAAATTTTATTTTGGTCCTTATGTTTTTATTATTCTATTCTGATTTTATATTTTCATTTACTCTATCTTTCTTTACTTCACTGAGCTGAGTTCTAATAGCTACTTTTTAGTCATTGTCTGATAAAATCATCATGGGGTTACCATGTATTAAGTTTTTTTTCTCTTGACAATGGGTCACATTTTCTTCACTCTTCTTAAGTTTAGTGATTTTTGCTATATCCTGCACAATGTGAATATTAATGTTGTATACACTCATGATCCAACTACTGCATTCTTATACATGTTGATTTTTGTTTGGTTTTGATTCAATTCAGACTTAGCCTTGGCCAAGCCTGTAGTCGAAGGTATCCCCAGGAAGGTGTCCTCAGTTTAGTCCCTTAAGGCTTTACTGTAAACTACTTTCAATTTTAGATTATGCTGGCATGCTTCAGGATTTAACCTAAAATTTGGACTTAATTTATATAGAAGTTATGTTCCTCTTCTGATGCCTATCTTTTCTGGAGTTCCTCATTCATATTTTAGTGTCTCTGGTTTCTGTGAAATTTCCTTGCTTTGGTTTGAGAAAGACAATGGGATGTAATTGCTATGGGAGATTTAGTCTGCCTGAGCCACCACCACTTAAACTGCTATCACCTTCAGGTTTAGCCTCAAATAATGGAGAAGACAATGCTGCAGATTTCTTCCAACCAATTCTGTCTTTCAAAAAACAGTCAGATTTTTAAAGATTTTTTTATTGTGTTTAGTATTATTTTGTCCATACTTTGTAACTATTGCTTATAGAGGTAGAGGTATACTACAAGCTAATTCTCTAATCTTTCTTTTTTTTTTCTTTTTGTTTATTTTTGCCATACATTTTAAAGTTCTCGTTCATCATTTTCTTTTCAACTTTTATGAATCTTTGTATTGTAGAGGCATCTAAGTGTATGGTTTGCTCTAATTCTCTTAACATACTTAATAGAGTGTTGGCTTCCCTGGTAGCACACTTAGTAAAGAATCTGCAGTGCAAGAGACTCAGGTTCGATCAATGGGTTGGGAAGATCCTCCAGAGAAGGAAATGGCAAACTGCTCCAGTATCTTTGCCTGGAAAATCCCATGGACAGAGGAGCCTGATGGGCTGCAGCCCATGGGGTTGCAAAGGGTCAGGCATGACTAAGCAACTAAACACACACACAGCTTCCCTGGTGGCTCAGACCATAAAGAGTCTGCATGTAATATGGGAAACCCAGGTTTTATCCATGGGTCAGGAAGATGTCCTGGAGAAGGGAGTGGCCACCCACTCCAGTATTCTTGCTTGGAGAATTCCCTGAGCAGAGCCATCTGGCAGGCTACTGTCCATGGGGTTGCAAAGAGTCAGACACAACTAAGGAACACTTTCACTTTCACTTAATGGAGTAATGTCTAAAATTTGGAATATTTGGAAATAGATAAATATTTAATTTATACTTATCTGAATAAGCACTTGAACAATTAGACACAAACAAGGCCTTCAAAGTTGAGGCAAATACATATATGCACAATCTAAAGAAGATAATCCAATTCATGTCAAACATGAGGAGACAAGATAATAAACAGAATACAATGATATAATATCAGAATACAGTGATACAATATCAGAATAGAATGATAGTATTATGTTTTCTATAGAGCCTTCACCAATTTACATCCCAACCAGTACTACAGGAATGTTCCCTTTTCTCCACACCTTCTACAGCATTTATTATTTGTAGACATTTTGATGATAGCCATTCTGAATATGGTGAGGTGATACCTCATTATAGTTTTGATTTGTAATATCTAATAATTAGCCATATTGATCACTTTTTCATGCGTTTGTTTGGCCATCTGTGTGTCTTTTTTTAAAGAAATGCCTCTTTTGAACTTGTGCCCAGTATTTATTGGTTTTCGGGTGTGCTGGGTCTTCATTGCTTTGTGCAGGCTCTCTCTAGTTGAGATGAGCAGGAGCCACTCTCTATTGTAGTGTGTGGGCTGCTTGGTGCACTGGCTTCCCTTGTTGTGGAGCACAGGCTCTAGGTGTACGAGCCTCAGTAGTTTGGCACACAGGTTCAGTAGTTGCAGCTTGTGGGCCTTAGGGTACATGGGCTTCAGTAGTTATGGCATGTGGGCTCTAGAGCAGGGACTAGTCACTGTGGCTCATGGTCTTAGTTGCTCAGTGGTGTGTGGAATCTTCCCGGAGCAGGGATTGAACCCGTGTCCCTTGAATTGGCAGGCAGATCCCTATCCACTGTGACACCAAGGAATCCAGACTTGTGCCCGTTTTTTGATTGAGTTGTTTATATTTTTTAATACTGAGTTGTATGAATTGTTTGTATATTTTGGAAACTAGCTCCCTGTTGTTCCCATAGTTTGCAAATATTTTCTTCCATTCTATAGGTTGCCTTTTCATTTTATTTATATTTTCCTTTGCTATGCAAAACCTTTTAAGTTTGATTAGGTCTCATTTGTTTGTTTTTGTTTTTATTTCTTTCACCGTGGGAGACAGATCTAGGAAAATATTGCTAAAATTTCTGTCAAAAATATTTTTAGTTAATTAATTTATTTTAATTGGAGGTTAGTTACTTTACAGTACTAGTGGTTTTTGCCAAACATCAACATGGGGAACACATGTGTTCCCCATCCAGAACCCACCTCCCACCTCTCTCCCCTTCCCATCCCCCAAAGGTATCCTAGTGCACTAGCCCTGAGCACCCTGAACTGGCAATATGCTTCACATATGAAAATCTACATGTTTCAAAGCTACCCTCACAAATCATCCCATCCTCGCCTTCTCCCAGCGTCCAAAAGACTGTTCTTTACATCTGTGTGTCTTTTGCTATCTCGTATATAGGCTCATCATTACCTTCTTTCTAAATTCCATATATATGCATTAGTATACTGTATTGGTATTTTTCTTTCTGACTTACTTTACTCAGTATAATAGGCTCCAATTTCATCCACCTCCTTAGAATTGATTCAAATGCATTCTTTCAATAGCTGAGTAATATTCCATTGTGTATATATACCACAGCTTTCTTATCCATTCATCTGCTGATG
This sequence comes from Madoqua kirkii, assembly GCA_006408675.1. Lineage (NCBI taxonomy): Eukaryota > Metazoa > Chordata > Mammalia > Artiodactyla > Bovidae > Madoqua > Madoqua kirkii. The sequence continues at coordinate 22,647 of SJYC01133867.1, read as the reverse complement.
GACTTGTAGGTTGCTTCCATGTCCTGGCTATCATAAACAGTGCTGCGATGAACACTGGAGTACAGGTCTCTTTGAATTCTGGTTGCCTTGGTGTGTATGCCCAGCAGTGGGATTGTTGGGTTATATGACAATTTTACTTCCAGTTTTCTAAGGAATCTCCACACTGTTCTCTAGAGTAGCTATACTAGTTTGCATTCCCACCAACAGTGTAAAAGTGTTCCTTTGTCTCCACACCCTCTCCAGCATTTATTGTTTGTAGACTTTTTGATAGCAACCATTCCGACTAGTGGGAGATGCTACCTCATTTAGGTTTTGATTTGCATTTCTCTGATAATGAGTGATATTGAGAATCTTTTCATGTGTTTCTTAGCCACCTATATGTCTTTTTTGGAGAAGTGTCTGTTTTGATATTTGGCTCATTTTTTGATTGGGTCATTTATTTTTTCTGGAATTGAGCTACTGGAGCTCCTTGCATATTTTTGAGATTAATTTTTTTATCAGTTGCTTCATTTGCTATTATTTTCTCCCATTCTGAAGGCTGTATTTTTACTTTGCTTAGAGTTTCCTTTGTTGTGCACCAGTTTTTAAGTTTAGTTAGGTCCCATTTGTTTATTTTCGATTGTATTTCCAATATTCTGGGAGGTGGGTCATAGAGGACCTGCTGTGATTTATGTCAGTGTTTTGTCTATGTTTTCCTCTAGAAGTTTTATAGTTTCTGTTCTTATGTTTAGATCTTTAAACCATTTTGAGTTTATTTTTGTGTATGGTATTAGAAAGTGTTTTAGTTTCGTTCTTTTACAGGTGGTTGACCAGTTTTCCCTGGACCACTTGTAAAGAGATTGTCTTTTCTCCATTGTATATTCTTTCCTTCTTTGTCAAAAATAAGGTGTCCATAGGTACATGGATTTATATCTGGGCTTTCTATTTTGTTCCATTGATCTATATTTCTGTTTTTGTGTTCAGTACATACTGTCTTGCTGACTGTAGCTTTGTAGTATAGTCTGAAGTAAGGCAGATTGATTCTTCCAGTTCCAGTCTTCTTTCCCAAGATTGCTTTGGCTATTCAAAGTTTTTTGTGTTTCCATACAAAGTGTGAAATTATTTGTTCTAGTTCTGTGGAAAATGCCATTGGTAGCTTGATAGGGATTGCATTGAATCTACAGATTACTTTGAGTAGTATACTCATTTTCACTATAGTGATTCTTCTGATCCATGAACATGGTATATTTCTCCATCTATTTGTATCATCTTTGATTTCTTTCATCAGTGTTTTATAGTTTTCTATATACAAGTCTTTTCTTTCTTTAGGTAGATTTATTCCTCAGTATTTTATTGTTTTTGCAATGGTGAATGGGATTGTTTCCTTGATTTCTTTTTCTGTTTTCTCAGTGTATAGGAATGCAAGGGATTTCTCTGTGTTAATTTTATATCCTGCAACTTTACTATATTCATTGATTAGCTCTAGTAATTTTCTGGTGGAGTCTTTAGGTTTTCTATGTAGAAGATCATGTCATCTGCAAACAGAGTTTTATTTCTTCTTTTCCAACCTGGATTCCTTTTATTTTTTTTCTTCTCTGATTGCTGTGGCTAAAACTTCCAAAACTATGTTGAATAGTAGTGGTGAGAGTGGACACCCTTGTCTTTTCCTAACTTTAGGGGAAAGCTTTCAATTTTTCACCATTGAGGATAATGTTTACTGTCAGTTTATCATATATGGCTTTTATTATGTTGAGGTATGTTCCTTCTATTCCTGGTTTCTTCAGGGTTTTTATCATAAGTGGATGTTGAGTTTTGTCAGAGGCTTTCTCTGCATCTATTGAGATAATCATATGGTTTTATCTTTCAGTTTGTTAATGTGGTGTATCACATTGATTGATTTGTGGATATTAAAGAATCCTTGCATCCCTGGGATAAAGCCCACTTGGTCATGATGTATGATCTTTTTAATATGTTGTTGGATTCTGTTTGCTAGAATTTTGTTAAGGATTTTTGCATCTATGTTTATCAGTGATAATGGCCTATAGTTTTCTTTTTTTGTGGCATCTTTGTCTGGTTTTGGTATTAAGGTGATGGTGACCTCATAGAATGAGTGTGGAAATTTACCTTTTCTGGAAGAATTTGAGTAGGATAGGTGTTAGCTCTTCTTTAAATTTTTTGTAGAATTCAGCTATGAACCCCTCTGGTCCTGGGCTTTTGTTGGCTGGAAGATTTTGGATTATAGTCTTGATTTCCATGCTTGTGAAGGATCTGTTAAGATTTTTCATTTCTTCCTGGTTCAGTTCTGGCAAGTTATACTTTTCTAAGAATTTATCCATTCTTCCAAGTTGTCCATTTTATTGGCATATAGTTGCTGATAGTAGTCTGTTATGATCCTTTGTATTTCTGTATCGTCTGTTGTGGTTTCTCCATTTTCATTTCTAATTTTGTTGATTTTATTCTTCTGTCTTTTTTTCTTGATGAGTCTGGCTAATGGTTTGTCTGTTTTATTTATCTTCTAAAAGAACCAGGTTTTAGCTTTGTTGATTTTTGATATGATCTCCTTTCTTTTTCATTTATTTGTGCCTTAATTTTTATGATTTCTTTCCTTCTACTGACCCTGGGGTTCTTTAATTCTTCTTTTCTAATTGTTTTAGGTGTATAATTCAGTTATTTATTTGACTTTTCTCTTGTTTCTTGAGGTAAGCTTGTTTACCTTCCCCTTAGCACTGTTTTACTGAGTCCCATAGGTTTTGAATTGTTGTATTTTCATTTTCATTCATTTCTATGTATATTTTGATTTCTTCTGTAATTTTTTGGTTATTCAGAAGTGTGTTTAGCCTCCATATGTCTGTTTTTAATTTTTTTCCCCCTGTAGTTGACATCTAGTCTTACCATATTGTGATCAGAGAAGATACTTGAAATGATTTCACGTTTTTTGAGCTTACCAAGGCTGGATTTATGGCCCAGGATGTGATCTATCCTGGAGAAGTTTCCATGTACACTTGAGAAAAAGCTGAAATTCACTGCTTTGGGGTGAAATATCTTATAAACATCACTTAGGTCTAACTGGTCCATTGTATAATTTAAAGTTGTGTTTCTTTGCTAATTTTCTGTTTAGTTGATCTATCCATAGATGTGGGTGGGCTATTAAAGTCTCCAACTATTATTGTGTTACTGTTATTTTCCCCTTTCATACTTGTTAACATTTGACTTAGATACTGTGGTGCTCCTATGTTGGGTGCATATTTATTTATAATTGTTATATCTTCTTCTTGGATTGACTCTTTGATCACTATGTAGTGTCCTTCTTTGTCTCTTTTCATGGCTTTTATTTCACAGTCTTTTTTATCTAATATGAGTATGGCTACTCCTGCTTTCTTTTGGTCTCCATTTGCATGAAATATCTTTTTCCAGCCCTTCACTTTAAGTCTTTATGTGTCCCTTGTTTTGAGGTGTGTCTCTTGTAGACAGCATATACAGGGGTCTTGTTTTGTATCCATTCAGCCAGTCTTTGTCTTTTGGTTGGTGTATTCAACCCATTTACATTTAAGGTAATTATCGACAAGTATGATTCCATTGCCATTTACTTTGTTGTTTGGGGTTCGAGTTTATACACCTTTTCTGCGTTTCCCATCTAGAGAAGGTTCTTTAGCATTTGTTGGAGAGCTGGTTTGGTGGTGCTGAATCCTCTCAGCTTTTGCTTGTCTGTTTTTCCTTCATATTTGAATGAGATCCTTGCTGGGTACAGTAATCTGGGTTGTCAGTTTTTTTCCTTCATCACTTTAAGTATGTCCTGCCATTCCCTCCTGGCCTGAAGAGTTTCTATTGAAAGATCAGCTGTTATCCTTATGGGAATCCCCTTGTGTGTTATTTGTTGATTTTCCCTTGATGCTTTTAATATTTTTTCTTTGTGTTTGATCTTTATTAATTTGATTAATATGTGTCTTGGGGTGTTTAGCCTTGGTTTTATCCTTCTTGGGACTCTCTGGGTTTCTTCGACTTGGGTGGCTATTTCCTTCCCCATTTTAGGGAAGTTTTCAAATATTATCTCCTCAAGTATTTTCTCATGGCCTTTCTTTTTATCTTCTTCTTCTGGGACTTCTATGATTCGAAAGTTGGGGCATTTGACATTGTCCCAGATATCTCTGAGGTTGTCCTCATTTCTTTTATTTCTTTTTTCCTCTCTGCTTCATTTATTTCCACCATTCTGTCTTCTGCTTCACTTATCCTATCTTCTGCCTCAGTTATTCTACTGTTGGTTCCCTCCAGAATGTTTTTGATCTCAGTTATTGCATTATTCATTATTGACTCTTTTTTATTTCTTCTAAGTCCTTGTTAAACATTTCTTGCATTGTCTCAATCCTTGTCTCCAGACTATTTATCTGTAACTCCATTTTGTTTTCAAGATTTTGGATCATTATACTGAATTCTTTTTCATGTAGAGTCCCTATCTCCTCTTTTGTTTTGTTTGGTGGCATTTATCATGTTCCTTTAACTGCTGAATATTTCTCTGCCTTTTCATCTTGTTTAGATTGTTGTGTTTGGTGTGCCCTTTCTGTATGCTGGAAGTTTGTGGTTCCTTTTTATTGTGGAGGTTCCTCCCTGTTGGTGGGGTTGGACAAATGGCTTGTCAAGGTTTCCTGATTAGGGAAGCTTGTTTCAGTGTTCTGGTGGGTGGAGCTGTATCTCTTCTCTTTGGAGGGCAATGAAGTGTCCAACAGTGAGTTCTGAGGTGTCTATGGGTTTGGTGTTACTTTGTGCAGCCTGTATATTAATGATCAGGGCTGTGTTCCTGCATTGCTGAAGAATTAGCATGATATGACTTGCTCTGGAACTTGTTGGCTCTTGGATGGAGTTTGGTTTCAGTGTATGTATGGAGGCTTTTGGATGAGCTCTTGTCTCTAAATGTTCCCTGGAGTCAGGAGTTTTCTGGTGTTCTCAAGTTTTAGATTTAAACCTCCTGCCTCTGGTTTTCAGTCTTATTCTTACAGTAGCCTCAAGACTTCTCCATCCATACCACTCCACTAACATCTAGGTTAATGGAGAAAACATTCTTCACAGTGAGGGACACCCAGAGAGGTTCACAGAGTTACATGAAGAGAAGAGTAAGGAGGGAAATAGAGGTGATGAGGAGGAGAAGAGAGGGAATCAAAAAAGGAGAGAACAATCTATCCAGTAATCAGTTCCCTATGTGCTCTCCACAGCCTGGAACACCCAAAGAGGTTCACAGAGTTACATAGAGAAGAGAAGAGGGAGGAAGGAGATAAAGGTAACCAAGAGGAGAAGAGGGGGAGTCAAAAGGAGAGAGACATATCTAACCAGTAATCAGTTCCCTAAGTGTTCTTCACAGCCTGGAATACCCAAAGAGATTCACAGAGTTGGGTAGAGAAGAGAAGGGGGAGGGAGGAGATACAAGTGACTTGGGGGATAAAAAGGAGAGTCAAAAGGGGGAGAGGGCAATCAAGCCAGTAATCACACTCCTAAGTAAAAATGGGTACTGAGCATTGGACTCTTAAAGGTACCAAGTTGATAACAAATACCAAAAAAACAAAGATTAAAAATCTAGAGTAGAGGTTAGACACTCAAAAATTTAAAAAAAAAACACAAAAATTATAAAAAATATATGAATTTATTGCATACAGAGATTGCATTGAATCTGTAGGTGGCTTTGAGTATATGGACATTTTAGCACTATTAATTATTCCACTCTACCAGGACAGAACATCTTTTCATTTACTTTTGTCTTCTTCAATTTCTTTTATCATTTATAATTTTCATAGCACAGATATTTCACCTCTTTGGTTAAATGTATTCATAGGTATTGTTTTTGATGCTACTGTAAATGGAATTGTTTTCTGTTTGGTGGTGGTATATAGAAATGCAAGTGAAGTTAAATTGATTTGGTATTAAGCAATTTTATTAAATTTATTAGTTCTGACAAAAAAATATATGAAATTAGCTATAAAAATCAGGCAGGTCCTTTTCTTGCAAGGTAATAGTAGGTTTTAAAATGAAAATTAAAGGAGAAATGAAGGACCTAAAATTTAAAAAAAATTAAAATTTAAAAAATGGTAATAGTAAAATATATCTAGGAATTTCTCTGGAGCTGTTGTGGGCAGTGTGGGGTCAGTTCAGTTTCAGATAGTTCCTTGTTCCAGCTTATACTTCTTCTTGGGGTCTGTAGGCCCCTTCCAATGTAGTTGCTGCTAACTACAGGGTTTTAATCTGTTGCAACAGTCACTCCCAAAGCAGTTCCCTCTGTTTATTTTGGCTTCTTCTGTTTGCAAGTCTCTTTAGTGTCTAATTTCCACCCTGACACAAGGGGGAGGAGTGGTCACTTATTTTGGCTCACCTGTTCAGTTGTGCTGTGGAGAGGGAGGAACACTGCAAACAAATACCACTGGCCTGTGTGGGGAGTGCTCACGGTCTGGGCTACACTGGGTTTGCCCCCACTCACAGCATGTGTGCTTTCCCTGTCTACACTGCTCAGACTCCAAGTTGCTCTGCAGGGGAACTGTCTAAAACAGGCCCTGGGTTGTGTGCACTTCTCAGGTCTAAGCCATTCAGGTTCTTGGGTACTCCACAAAGGCACAGACTCGGTTGGGCCTGAGTTTTGTGCCCTTCCCAGGTCGGAGCAGCTCAGGTGACCAGGTGCTTGGCAAGCTCACTCTCCCCAGGTGGGGCGGTGCGTCTTGTTGCCTCCCCTGTTCCAGCTGCTCAGATTCCTGGATGCACAGTGGGAGCACTGTCTCAGGTGTGCCCTGTGTCTCCTCTGGGGAGCTAATCTCCGGCTGTGACCCTCCTGGCAGATGTCCACCTTCCAGGATCCCAGGAAGACTTTGAGCACCGGGGGGCCCACGCACAATTTGGTGCAGGAGGCCGTCTCTGGGGCCGAGAGTGCCCCTTGCCTTCCGGCTCTGGCTGTCGCCCACCTGCCTCCCTGCCTCTGGTGGGGGATGGGCCAGTCCACAGCCCCCAACTGCCCTCTGGTATTCACTCAGTCCTTTGTTCTGTGTGTGGGCCCAGCAGTGCCTTCGGTTAGAGCTTTTTGTGGGAAAGTTCTCTCTCTCTCTCCCCTTCTTTTTCCTCTCTGGCTATCCCACAGTTTGGGTTGCTATGTCACATTAGCTTCCTCAGGTCGTCCTCAGGGCATTCCGGCCTGTTTCCTACCCTAAGCCATGCAGCCTGTGCCTCCTGTTCAGCCCCCGCTTGCTGGTGGTGGACGTGCACATCTGGGCTACTTCTCCCCTGGGAGTTGCAGTTAGGCACATAATCTGTGGGTTTTATTTATTTCTTTTTTCCTCCCGGTTATGTTGCCCTCTGAGATTCCAAAATTCCCCACAGACCCACCAGTCAGAGGGTTTCCTGGTGTTTGGAGACTTCTCTTTCGTGACTCCCTCCATGGGACAGGTCTCCAACCTTAACTCTTTTATTTCTCCTTTTATCTTTTATGTCTTGTCCTACCTCCTTTAAAGACAATGGGCTGCCTTTCTGGGTGCCTGGTGTCCTCTGCCAGCTTTCAGAAGTTGTTTTGTGGAATCTTCTCAGTGTTCAAATGATCTTTCAATGAATATGTGGGGAGAAAGTGGTCTCCCCATCCTATTCCTCCACCATCTTAGGACTGCCCCTGTGTAAAAAATATTTTGCCTTTGTTTTCTTCTAGAAGTATTATGGTGCTATGCTTTATTTTTAAACCATTTTGAATTCTTTTTTTGTATATCATGTGAGGAAATGTTCTAATTTCATTGATTTACATGCAGCTATCTAACTTTCCCAACACTGGCTGCTGAAGAGACTTGTCTTTTCTCCATTGTACATTCTCACCCACTTTGTTGAAGGTTATTTGCCATACGTGTGTGGATTTCTTTGAGTTCTCTGTTTGTTCCGTTGATTAATGTCTGTTTTTGTGCCAATATCATGCTGTTTTGGTTACTGTAGCTTTATAGTATTGTCAAAACTCTGGGAAGGTTATGCCTCCAGCTTTAGGTTTTGTTTTCCCCTCTCACGATTGCTTTGATAATTCTGAGTCTTTTGTGATTCCTTATAAACTTTAGGATTATTTTACTCAATGGACATGAGTTTGAGTAGACTCTGGCAGTTGCTGATGGACAGGGAGGCCTGGTGTGCTGCAGTTCATGCGGTCGCAAAGAGTCAGACACAACTGAGCAACTGAACTGAACTAGTTCTATTAAAAATATAACGGATAATTTAATAAGGATTGCACTAAATCTGTAGAGCTTTGGTTAGAATGACCATCTTAGAAATATTAGTGCTTGTACTCCAAAAGCATGAAGTATAATTCCATTTCTTTGAATTTTCTCCAGTTTCCTTTGTCATTGTTTTATATTTATTAGTATACAGGTCTTTATCAGGGCACAATGACTTTATAAAATGACTTTGGGAGAATGTCCCTCTTTTTCATCCTTCTGGAAGCATTTGAGAATGAAATTCTGCAGGGAGCGCTCCGCAGAAAGAGTAGAGGCAGTGGAACTTCCCTCAGCAAAGCCAAGGGTTTCTGAGGAGAGGTGAGCCTGCTGTCCGCCAACCCAGCCCCTCAGCGAGTGAGAGACAAACAGACGCAACAGGGGTTTCGTCTAAGCAGTTTCGCTTTATTGCTGCAAACTCCCAGCTTATATAGGCAAGCAGGAGGGTTTTAGTTGGAACTTTCCATAGTTGCACCAATCACATTAAAGGTCAAATCATTATGTGCCTCAGTAAAATAGGAGTCTATGGAGATCACACTGTCTACATGCACAGAAATCAAGAGAGCCCGTCAAAAACTGACAGACAACATACACCCTGCCCCCATCTCTTCCGCCAGGCGCCATCTTAGGTTTTCGACCGCAAAGTTAGCCCCTTTGTTTTTAAGGTTTCCCATTTAGGGCCCCACAAAATTCTACCAATTATTTTTTGGTAGAATTCCCCAGTGAAGCCATCATGTCCTGGATATTTGTTTGCAGTATTTTCTTTGTTTTTAAATTACAGATTTTGTTTCATTTCCAGTGATCAGTCCATTCAGTTATCTGTTTTTTATTGACTCAATTTATGCAGACTGTGTTTCTAGACACTTGTCCACTTCTTCTTGGCTGTGTAATTTGTTGGCGTATAGTTCATAGTATTTTCTTATGATTTTTTTTTTTTGTATTTCTGCAGTGTTATTGCTTATTTTGTTTATTTGGGCCCTCTCTTTTTTATGTATGAACCTAGCTAGAGGTTTGTTTATTTTGTTTATCCTTTCAAGTAACCAGCTCATAGATTCATTGATCTTTTATTGTCTTTTTTTTTATCTCTATGCTTTTATTTCCTCTCTGGTCTTTATTATTTCTTTCCTTCTGCTAACTTTAAATTTTGAATATTCTTCTTTTCTAATTATTTTAGGTGGTAGGTTAGATTGTTTATTTGAGATTTTTTTTTCACAGCTTGAGTATGACCTGTATTACTATGAACTGCCTTCTTTGAACTGCTTTTTCTGCATCCTATTGAAAATGTAAGGTTGTCTTTTCATTGTTATTTGTCTTGAGGTATTTTCTGATTTCCTCTCTGATTTCACTGTTGAAGTAATTTCTATCTTCTTAAATTTGCTGAGGCTTATTTTATATGTTAATATATGGTCTATCCTAGAGAATGTCCCATGTGTGCTTGGAAAGAACTTGTATCTACTTTTTTTAGGTGTAGTGTCCTACAGATATTAATTAAGTCCATCTGTTCTGTTGTGTCATTTAGGATCTCTGTTGCCTTATTGACTTTTGTCCGGAAGATATTTCCATTGATGTCAGTGGGTGTTAAGGTCTGTTGTTCTTAATAGTCTTGTCAATTCCTTTCTTTATATCTGTTAGTATTTGTTGTATATATTTAGGTATATCTATATTGGGTACATACATGTTAATGAGTATAATATCCTCATCATGTATTTGTCCCTTTATCATTATATAGTGTCCTTCTTTCTCTTTTATTATTGTAAAGTTTATTTTGTCTGATATGTGTTGCTACCCTAGCTTTCTTGTGTTTCTGTTTGTATAGAACACATTTTTCCAATACCTCACTTTAAATATTTATTTATCTTTCACCCTAAAGTGAATCTTTTGCAGGTAAAACTTTGTAGGTTCTTGTTAGTTTGTTTCCCAATCTAATCCACCCCTCTATATGTTTTAGTTGGAGCTTTTAGTCCATTGACATTTAAAATAATTATTGATAAGTATGTATTTGTTGCCATTTTAAACCATTCCCAGTTGATTTTAGAATTCTTCTTTGTTCTTCTCTTTTTTATTTTTCCTTCTGTGCTTTAATAGTTTTCTTTTGTATTTGTTTTTTTTTATCTCTATGCTTTTATTTCCTCTCTGGTCTTTATTATTTCTTTCCTTCTGCTAACTTTAAATTTTGAATATTCTTCTTTTCTAATTATTTTAGGTGGTAGGTTAGATTGTTTATTTGAGATTTTTTTTCACAGCTTGAGTATGACCTGTATTACTATGAACTGCCTTCTTTGAACTGCTTTTTCTGCATCCTATTGAAAATGTAAGGTTGTCTTTTCATTGTTATTTGTCTTGAGGTATTTTCTGATTTCCTCTCTGATTTCACTGTTGAAGTAATTTCTATCTTCTTAAATTTGCTGAGGCTTATTTTATATGTTAATATATGGTCTATCCTAGAGAATGTCCCATGTGTGCTTGGAAAGAACTTGTATCTACTTTTTTTAGGTGTAGTGTCCTACAGATATTAATTAAGTCCATCTGTTCTGTTGTGTCATTTAGGATCTCTGTTGCCTTATTGACTTTTGTCCGGAAGATATTTCCATTGATGTCAGTGGGTGTTAAGGTCTGTTGTTCTTAATAGTCTTGTCAATTCCTTTCTTTATATCTGTTAGTATTTGTTGTATATATTTAGGTATATCTATATTGGGTACATACATGTTAATGAGTATAATATCCTCATCATGTATTTGTCCCTTTATCATTATATAGTGTCCTTCTTTCTCTTTTATTATTGTAAAGTTTATTTTGTCTGATATGTGTTGCTACCCTAGCTTTCTTGTGTTTCTGTTTGTATAGAACACATTTTTCCAATACCTCACTTTAAATATTTATTTATCTTTCACCCTAAAGTGAATCTTTTGCAGGTAAAACTTTGTAGGTTCTTGTTAGTTTGTTTCTCAATCTAATCCACCCCTCTATATGTTTTAGTTGGAGCTTTTAGTCCATTGACATTTAAAATAATTATTGATAAGTATGTATTTGTTGCCATTTTAAACCATTCCCAGTTGATTTTAGAATTCTTCTTTGTTCTTCTCTTTTTTATTTTTCCTTCTGTGCTTTAATAGTTTTCTTTTGTATTTGAGTTGAATTTCTCCATTTCTTTCTTTTTGATTATAGTGAATCTGTTGTGTGCTTTTAGTTTGTGGTTACCCTGGGTTTTAGTATTAACCCATAACTATATCTACTTGCTTTAGATTGATAGTCATGTAAGTTCAAATTCATTCTAAATGATAAACATTTGGGGGTTCCCTTGCAGTCTAGCAGTTAAGACTCAGCACTGTCACTGCTGTGACCTGGTTTAGTCCCTGGTCAGGGAACTTCCTGCAAGCCATGCAGCACAGCCAGAAAAGGAAAAAAAAAAAAAAAAAAAAGGCAAACTAAATTTTATGCATTTTTTTACTACTGTCCTCCATAGTTTGTGACTTTGATGTCCTATTTTACATCTTCGTGCTTATCTTTTTGTTCTTCATTGTATCTAGCATCACCTTTAAAAGACTTTTGTTACATTTTAATCTGTGTGCTAGCTTATTTAAGTGATCTTCAATCATTTTATATATTTGCCTTTCCTCTTGTGTCATCCTCTTTCCTTTAGATTCTTTTCTATTTAGAAATGATTTTTCAATTTTTTTTTTTTTAGGATAGGTTTAGTATTGCTGTATTCTTTTAGCTTTTGCTTATCTGAGAAGTTTTTAGTTTCTCCTTCTATCTGATGATAATCTTTCTGGGTAGAGTACCCTAGGTTTCAGGTTATTGCCTTTCAGAACTTTGTCAATAAATGTAGAACCTATTAACAGAGTGAAGTAAGTCAGAAAGAGAAAAACAAATAACTTACATTAATGCATTTGAAAAATGGTATTGATAAACTTATTTGCAAAGAGAAGGAATGGAGATGCAGATATAGATAAAAAGACTTGTGAATATATCATAACATGCCCTTCTGGCCTATAAAGTTTCCATAAAGAAATCAACTGGTTGCCTAATGAAGGTTCCCTTGTAACTGATTCGTGTGTGTGTGTGTGTGTGTGTGTGTGTGTGTGTTTCTCTTACTGCCTTTAGAATCTTCTCTTTGTCTTTAATTTTTGCCACTTTAATTATGTTATATCTTGGAATATGTCTATGTAGTTTCACCTCATTTAGGACCCTCTGTACTTTCTGTACCTGGATATCTTTTTCCTTCTTTAGTTGGGAAATTTTCAGCCATAATTTTTTTAAATATATTTTTGATCCCCTTTATCTTTCTTCTTCTGGAAGCTCTATTACACATAAGGTGACAAACTTTATAGTATCCCATAGATCTTGCATGTTGCTTTTATTTTTCCTTCATTTGTCTTGCTGTCTACTGTTCTGATTAGGTGATTTACATTATTCTGTCTTCCAGATTACTCATTTCTTTGCATATTTAGTCTGCTATTTATTGCCTTTAGCTCAGTTTTTATCCCCACAATTGAACTGTCTGATTTGACTGATTCCTGTTCATAGTTTCTTGCTCCTTGTTTTCGTGATCTGCATTACTATCAGTATTCTTCTTTAATTCCTTTCAGTTCAGTTCAGTCACTCAGTCGTGTCTGACTCTTTGTGACCTGATAGACTGCAGCATGCCAGGCCTCCCTGTCTGTCACCAACTCCCAGAGTTTACTCAAACTCATGTCTATTGAGTTGGTGACGCCATCCAACCGTCTCATCCTCTGTCGTCTCCTTCCCCTCCCTCCCTCAATCTTTCCCAGCATCAGGGTCTTTTCCTTTAGCATTTTCATTACCACTTTTTTGAACCAGGGATCTGCTAGACAGACAAGTGAGATCTGTTTAATTGTTTTTTTCAAGAAACTTCTCTTATTCTTTGAATTGGGACTATTATTTCTGCTTTTTCATTTTACTTAAATTTTTCTGACTCTGTGAATTAGGAGAAACAGTTATCTACTGTGATTTTGAAGGACTGCTGTTTTGTGAGAGCGTTCCTGCATAGATCTTCCAACATTTTTGGTGTGAGGGCTGTTTTCCTGCCACATCTTCTTCAGAGTGTGCTGGACATTATCCCCTTGATAGGGGGTGTATTTGGTATTGTGGTTACCAAAGCCTGCACTAGATGTTGGGTGAGGCCTTCTCTTTATTCTGTGGCTATAAGCTCTGTTGAAGGGCAATGTCTGCTCCCTAGCTATTGAAATAGAAGACCCTGGATCTCATTCTGTGCTGCAGTGAATGTAGGCAGGACTTGAGTGCTCCACTGAGAAAAGAGCAGCTGTGTATTATTCTCCAGGGACTGTCTCCTGGGGCCCTGCAATTTTGTGACACCACCAGACACTAGTGTGCACTCTGGTGCTGCCAGAAGAGCTGACCCCGGACCTGCCCCTCAGTGAGGGAGCACTGATAACTGGCTCAGATGTTGGCTCTGCCCTTGGCATGTGCAAGCTAACCATGGAGCCCCAGGCCACACTTCAGTTCCATTAGGCTTCCTCTGTGCAGCTAAACTGAGTCCTCTCCTTGGGTCCATCCACTAAAGCCCGAGTTTCAGTACCTAGGCACTGCATGCACTAGCAGGCATTCGTTTTGAGTCAAGACGTGTGATGATATGGCAACTGTCAGTGCTGGTCTCTTTCTGCCCTGTTTGTTAGCAAGCCAGTGCTGTGCACACTCTTCTTAAGCAGAGTCCAGTTCACTCTAGCTGTCTCTCCTAGTGCACCGTCTAGCCAGTGGGTTCCTAGGGCAACCAAATCATTCCTCTCTCTCACAGCTCCCTCTGAAGAGAGAGTCCTTTCCTGATTTTGTTGTTGTTGTTTATTTGTTTTCTTCTCTTTTTGTCCTACTAGGTTATATGGGGCTCTTTCTTGCAGCTTTGGTTTTATAAGAAATCTTCTGACAGCCTTCACTTGGTTTTTTGTGTGAATTATTCCACATGTAGATACATTTTTTATGTGTTTGTGGGATAGGTGAACACATTTTTGTACTCCGCCATCTTGATCTCCACTTTTTTTTTTAATGATTTCAAAAATTGTAGTTGTGTTATAAACACAAATTTATTATTTGTATGTGCCAGGAACTACCTAAGATTTCCACAAGCATCATTTATTTTAATCCTTACCATAACTCTGAGTTGCTGCTGCTGCTGCTAAGTCACTTCAGTTGTGTCCAACTCTGTGTGACCCCACAGACGGCAGCCCACTAGGCTCCCCTATCCCTGGGATTCTCCAGGCAAGAACACTGGAGTGGGTTGCCATTTCCTTCTCCAATGCATGAAAGTGAAAAGTGAAAGTGAAGTCACTCAGTCGTATCCGACTCTTAGCGACCCCATGGACTGCAGCTTAGTCTCCTCCATCCATAGGATTTTCCAGACAAGAGTACTGGAGTGGGGTGCCATTGCCTTCTGAGTTAGGTGCATCTAATCTCTGCAATTATAATTGAAGATATTGATTTACAGAGATATTAAGAATCTTGCTTGCTGCTAAGTCACTTCAGTCGTGTCCAACTCTGTGCGATCCCATAAACGGCACCCCACCAGGTTACTCTGTCCCAGGGATTCTCCAGGCAAGAACACTGGAGTGGGTTGCCATTTCCTTCTCCAGTGCATCAAAGTGAAAAGAAAAAGTGAAGTCACTCAGTCATGTCCAACCCTCATCGACCCCATGGACTGCATCTTGCTTGAAATCACAACTAATAGACTGAAGCCACATATTCTTGCTCCAGTGTCAGTGTTTTTAACCACTGCTACATCACCTATAAAATAATTTGTTACAAATGAATACAGTTGCTAACACTAGTCTGTTCATCAAGACCAATGTTGGCTGTGTCCCTTTGCCTTACAGCATATTTAGTGTTACCTTTCCCTTTTTAAAAAACTTATAGACCAAACTGACCTGTTAGATACTAGTATTTCTCCACTTTCTATGAAACTTCCCTTGCTTATTAGAACAGCTTGCTCCGAGTAACCTTGAGTAGCTTCTTGGATGGGCTAGTCTTGTTATATTCTCCTGGGGCAGAACATTTAATGTCCACTGAATATCCATGCATTCTCCCACATTCCTCCACCTTCTTTTAATCAAGCAGGACCACTGGACTAGTTCTGACAAGCAAATTTTGAGAAAAAGTGATACGTACCTCTTCTTGGCAGTATAAACATCCTAGGCAATTCTCTAGCTTTTTAGCCTTGCCCTGCTTTCCCTCACCTTTCTTTTCCTTTCCTTTCTGATTAAATTTCTGATTTTTGGAAGAACAATGAGAAAACTGCTTGTTGTCAGTATGTAGTATTAATAAGCTTTTGCAAACACATTTATTGGGTTATCTAATTGCTAAGTATATGATGATTTTGCATTTTATCATTTATAACCTGAAATTGATTTGAATTAACAATTTAGTGACTTGTTCAACCAAAATGATTGAGACTCTACTTGATGCCAAGCACTCTTGGTTAGTACCAAACTTGTAAAACAGTGTGTAACTCATAGGACTCATTATATATATACACACACACATACACAGACATATCATATATATATATGTATACATATATATGATATAAAAATAATGTATTAAGCACCACAAGAGGAACATAAAGTATAGTGGAAGGGTAGAGGAAAGAATTTGAAAAGGAGTAGATACAACTGAAACTCTGTATTGTACACCTGAAGCTATCACAACACTGCTAGTCAACTGTATTCCATTCCAATATAAAGTAATAAGTCAAATAATTTTTCAAAAAAGAACAATTGCCTATTCATAACTGGCTCAATAAATGAATTAATATTTGAAATATATTGAATTTTCTAGAACCTTGATTTCAGTTATTTTTTTATTTGTCTCAATTATAGAAAGTGGGGTTTTTTAATGGATATTTAGAAAATGAATGATATATGTTTAAGGAGTTGTTTCACACTGCTATTTTTAAGAGATAGTGATGGTGAACAGAATTAGATAAATAGAATTTTTAAAGCATATGCTATTATTTGGCTTTTTTTTTTTTTACTTGCTTTCCTTCTCCATTTTTTTTTTTTCCCTTCAGTATAGACCATACTTTGGTTCCCTCTAAGAAGTGGGCACTTACAAAGAAATTCTGACATACATGATCTGCTTTTAAGATTTAAGGTAAGAAAACATGTACTCTACTTTTATTTTATATCAGGAAAATCAAAGCAAGAGAAACTCAGTGAATTATCTTGGGCATCGCTAGTGATCCTCCTCTACATCACTCTACTAAGAGAAAATACAACTATATTAGGTATAGATACAGGATGTAACTCAGGTGAAAGCAAAGCACGAGCTTGAACCATAAAGGGCTATGGAATAAATAACAAAAGATAGTGTAAATATAATCTAATCTAAATGAAATAGATGAAAATTATGTTTGTTTCATCTGGGCGATTCAAAACTCACAAGCTGAGGGAAAAAAATGGCAAATTTTTCTAGGTTTATATACTGTGAGTCTAACATGAATCTTTGTATCTTTTATGATGATAATTCTGAAATTATATATTTACTTACTTTTCTCTCTCTGTTTGCCCTTCCTTCAAAACCATCCAGTTGAGTTGCTGATGTAAAAGTCTGGGTACATTTTAATGTAATAAAAAATGTAATACAAAGCCCACAAAGCCAGTAAATACCCTCTTTGTCTCTGATGCATGTCAGGAAATTGAAGTAAATAGATTTAAAACTCTAACATTACAGACTATGAGATTAGAAAGCCATTAGCAGTCATAAGCCCATTAGAACTCTGAGCACCAAAAGACTGTTACAGAGAAATGTCTTGACCAGATTAAAAATATATATATCGATATCACCCTTTCATTATTCAATGAAAGGTTTTATTGGATGCCTTGTTGTTAGTATTCTGTCCCTTTCTGTAATGGATGCTTTTAAACAGAAAATGTTTCATGAGTGTCCTCTTTAAAGAAAAAAATAGAAGAACAACAAAAGTGACCATTTGTTTCTTTGAAATCGTAAGTGAGATGACGTCATTTAAATCTGAGTAGGGGGAAAAGCTTGACTATTTTCGATTTCTGTCTGTTTTCTTAGTCTTTTCTCTTGCTGCCCTGTTATTTATCCATATTCTTCATCATACAGAGACCTGTGATAACTGGATCAATGAACATCTCGAGTCTCCTAATAGTAGTACTGTGTACTCCAGAAGATGATAGGGAATAGAGAGTGTCTATTCTTATTGCTTCCTCTCAGAGTTTTCATTCAAAAAAATGGTTTCAAATTGAAATGAAATAACTTAAGTGTACTGTTTAAGTACAGGATCAGAATGAGCAATGATGGGGAAAAGGAAATTAAGGCAAAAAACAAAAACAAAAACTGGTCAATGGGTGTGATCATCTAAGGCACTGATGGTCTGAGATAATGAATAAACTGCAATATTTTAAAACAGTGATTCATTCTTATTTGTGAAAGTTTGACATACTTACTAAAATTTCAAATCTTTCTTTAAAAGAGGAGTACATGAATTTTACTATACTGAATTAAACAAAACCTTTGCAAATGAGTGCTTGCATTGTATAGTGTACTATTTGCCACTCCCATCCCTACAGTCCTGGGGGGTGGGAGGGGGATGACTGGAGAAGTTAACACTGAAGGGAAATCGTGCCATAAGATGACTGATAATTATTGCACTTGGCGCAGTTCTCTTTATTGATATTTCACTTACATCACTGCAGTTTCCAGTTCTTTCCCATCATTTTATTTTATTAATTTTTCAGTTTGCTCCATTTTCAGTTATTTCTCCATCATTTAAAATCTCCCATCATTTTCACTCTGGATTACAAGCATTGCCATATTAAGTACGGAGGCTAGGGAATATTAACAATTACAGAAGCAACCTTGCAATTCCACAAGAAGCTTTACTTTTATTACATTAGAAAGGCACTGACTGAAAACTGAAACTCTATTCTTCCTTTCAACAACCTGAGTCAAAATTATTGTTTAATAATTCATATCAGAGTTCAGTCAACATATTTTTTTGATCAGCACACAACTATATACTGATAACACAATAGGATTTTAAAAAAAAAATGACTACTTCATTACATACCTAGTTGTAGTTTGAATATTTACTAAGTTCACTGATTGTTGGATGAAGCTAGTAGATGCCATTTTGTGCAAATGGGAATGCAAAAGTATACAGTTTAAGGACTTGACTTGAAATTTTCAGGGGAAAAAAAATTGTTGCCTATTATCTTATAGTTAGGACAGCACTCTTAGAGGTGATCTAATCAAAATGCTTTTTGGATATCTTCCAAGTAAAGGATGGCTGGGGATGGTGTTCCAGTCTTTGGTAAGCAACTAATGAGCTACCTAAGTACTTTTATCTACTCCTGGCTTAATATGAGGCCCAGAAACTATAGAACCAGCAACTGGTAGTACAGAGGCCTGAGCCTCTTGGTTTTATCATACTATACAGCCAATCCATTACAAATGTGCTAGCCACACACATGGGGTGTTAATTGGAGCTTGGCACCCCCTGGAGCATGACAAATTAATTCTCCACCAGTTAGAAATAAACAAACCCTCAAAGGGCTTTTATTAACTACTCTGAATTTGGGGCTTTTTAACCCTTTTTGAACTACTCCATTTATTTAATACAAGTTTAAATGAAATTAAGTCCCCAAAATATACCTTTATTCTGAAGATGCAAAAATGCACTAAAGTAAAATTATGGTTAATATGTGAATTGTCTGGAATGCTTTGTTGATGTATGATTTGATTTCTTTCCTTATTAACTGAAAAGTCATTCCAAAGTTGTTTTCTTTCCTTAAATGTGCTGTAGGTAATCTCACTGTAATGCAATACTGCATAATGATTAAGAGAGTATTTGAAAAGGCAAGCAAATTTAAAAAGGACTCAGATTTTACATGTCTGAAAACTGTCTCTACTAATTATTTTATTTGCAGCCTTGAGAAGCACTATTCACTTTGTCCACACATGTAAAATGTGAAATCATAGTATTTTAGGATTGTTGTGAAAATTAAATGTGAATAGCACACATGTTGCTGAATATAAAGTCTTTGTATACGGATCATAGCAATTCAAATGTGCAAATCATGGCTTATATTTGGAAAAAATTCACACATCTTTCCCCAGAATATTGCACTAGGGGAACATGTATTTTTAAATATCCTTTCAACATCTGGCAAAACTGAAAAAACTTCCTTTTAGTCAGGTTAACTCATGATCAAAGTTTGCATACCTACCTTTGCATACATGCCAGAATATATTACTTCTCTGTACAAGACTCTTTCCAAAAGCCTTTCATCCCAACCAAAGCCATGTATTTTTAGTAGCCTTTATGTGTTTATATTCTCTACTGTTCTCTATCTACCTCTTTTTCTACTCCTGCTATAGTGGCCTACTTCTTGATATTCTAACTTTCCAGGGTAAATAAGCTCCTACCTAAGGATTTAAATTTTTGTGTTCCCCAGATTTCTACATGATTCACTTCTGTATTTTCTTAAGGTTTTTGCTCAAATGTCACCTTGTCATAGAACTTTACTGGCCTCCTTATATAAAAGAGAAAGTCCTTCATCTTGGATCATCCATCCTTGAAGCCATTTTTTATTAGCCTACAGCAGATTACAAGTTCTGAAAAAGAAATTTTTTTTCCCTCTATTGCCTACAACAGTTCCTGATATATAGAAAGAACTTGAAATAGCTTGACTAACAATTACAAAATCCAAAGTATCCATGAATTAAACAAAACAGTAGCCTGTTTTGCTCTCACAGAATCCCCCATGCATATCCAGGTATGGTAGGACATCCCCATGTCAGACTATGGGTTTCTTGTTTTCAGAGTCTTAAGCTACAGGGTTGATGCTTTAACTCTAACTTCAGCTATCCACCTGCCATGTCTGTATTCTAGTAGGCAGAAAGGAGGAAAGAGAAGACCATACCTCTTTCATATTAAGGGCATTTTGAGGAAGTTTCAAATCCACTTCTAATATATATCATTGGTGATTAGTCATATAACCAAACTTGATTGCAAGAGATGTTGTAAAATAAAGTGTTTGGAGGCAGTCAGACATACAGCTAAAATTCCATAGTTCTGTAATTATAGGAGATGGGAAGAATAGATTTTTATGAAAAGCTAGTGGACTCTGGGACATTTCTAAGTGAATATTTGTAGGAAAACTTCATTCAGTTCAGTACAGTTGCTCAATCATGTCCTACTCTTTGCGACCCCATGAATCGCAGCACGCCAGGCCTCCCTGTCCATCACCACTTCCCAGAGTTTACTCAAACTCATGTCTATTGAGTTGGTGATGCCATCCAGCCATCTCATCCTCTGTCGTCCCCTTCTCCTCCTGCCCCCAATCCCTCCCAGCACCAGAGTCTTTTCCAATGAGTCAACTCTTTGCATGAGGTGGCCAAAGTATTGGAGTTTCAGCTTCAGCATCAGTCCTTCCAGTGAACACCCAGGACTGATCTCCTTTAAAATAGACTGGTTGGATCTCCTTGCAGTCCAAGGGACTCTCAGGAGTCTTCTCCAATACCACAGTTCAAAAGCATTAATACTTTGGCACTCAGCTTTCTTCACAGTCCAACTCTCACATCCATACATGACCACCGGGAAAACCATAGCCTTGACTAGACGGACATTTGTTAGCAAAGTAATGTCTGCTTTTGAATATGCTGTCTAAGTTGGTCATAACTTTCCTTCCAGTGAGTAAGCGTCTTTTAATTTTATGGCTAGAAAGGACTGATTTTTTAATTTTATTTTGATTCTATAAATTGCAAAACCAGTTAATTCTAAACTAAAATATCATGAGTTATAAGGAGTTATGATGATTTTGTTATTGTTCAATCAGTAAGTCATGTCCAACTCTTTGTGACCCCATGGATTGCAGTACACCAGGATCCCCTGTCCTTCACTATGTCCCAGGATTTGCTCAGATTCATGTCCATTAAATTGGTGATGCTGTCAAACCATCTCATCCTGTACCACCCACTTCTCCTTTTGCCTTCAGTCTTTCCGAGCATCAGGAATTTTTCCAGTGAGTCAGTTCTTTGCATCAGGTGGCCAAAGTATTGGAGCTTCAGTTTCATCACGAAACAGTTATGATGATAGTGAAATGTTGTTTTACATTCTTAACAAACCATTGCAAGAATGAATGCTGAGTATTCATTGAAAAATGTCATTTTGATATTGGAGAAAAATGCTGTCTACAAAATCTAAACACATGAGTTGAACTCTTAGTTTTCATGTAGATTCAGAAAATAATATTCCCTAACTCTGTCTTTCATTCTTTTTGATCCATGCAATAAAGAATAGTGGTTGATTAGCTCAATCAGGTTACCTAGAGTTCAATAAATCCTATCTGTTCCATTATATTGTACATCTTGAAATTATTAAAGTCTGCTTTTAAGCAAACAACAACAAAAAAGACTACTTGAAAACAATCTTGCTTTCTTTAAAAAAAAAAAAAAAGCTTCAGTGAATTTCCCCTGTCAATTGCATTTTCTGCCTCTAAGCCTTCTCTGAGCGATTTCCCTGATCTGTGAGGCAGGGGATTCTGCCTGCCAGCTTCCTGAGCAGATCTAGGGGAAAATTAACACATCCACAACTGAGCTCAAGCATTGCTGACATCTGGTTTACTCATTTTCACAGCACACTTGCACTGCACCCTATTGCCTTCTTCTTATGCACTGTTTTATCATGTGGCTCATTTCAAGAAAATGCATTTAACTTTTAGGTACTACTCTGTGGTATGAAGTGTGGCAAATAGGAAATAAAATAACCTTGAAAGAGCATTTCCACCTATATGCAGCTATAATAATCACTGAGTCTCAAACCTCAGTGCTTATGATATGCTCTGTTTGGTAAAAGCTTATGAAGCCAGGGTCAATGTTGATACCCAAAGAAACCAATCTCACTTTTGAAGAGAAAACAACAAAATATCAACAACAAATCTCTCTTTACATGGGCTGGAATTTATTGCTTCCCAGAAAGATAGTAAGCAGTCACTTTTACAGTCATTTATTTAATGGGTCTGTTTTGTTTTAATAGTAGGAAAATGAAACCAAAGTTAAAAGCTTTGGGTTTAATTTTGAGTTCTACCTTTGAAAAGAATTCTGTGTGTTTTCTGTGCTCTACTTTATTTTAGTTGTTCCATTTACATACAATTTAAAATTGAGAAGCCTCTTTAATGTAGATTCCATTTAATTTAGAATATATGATAAAGCAAATTGTACTAATGACTGCTTTGATTCTATGGATACAGGCTTTGCTAAGATGTATATTGTAAACAAGATATTTATTATAGCATAACATCTACAGTGAAAGACATAATGAATGAATTATTAGTGCTTCATCACTAATGGCAAATTGACAGAGAAGGTCTGCCAAAAATAGCTTAATCTGAATTGTTCCAAATGGTATTATTGAAAATATACTTTAAAATGTCTCTCAGTTCAAACTTTAATAATTGTGATTTGTTCT